>BOPN01007334.1:0-2500 GCA_017312705.2 Penaeus japonicus | reverse complement strand
CAGCAACGTAAGAAATAAAACCAGGAAAAAACAGTAAAAGTGGACGAAATGCAGTGTGAAACGTGCAAGTAAAAATTAACACAAGTCAGCGCAAGAAAAGCGTAAATAAAGAGGGATAACTAGAAGTAATAGTTAGAATAATGAAAGTTACTGAAATCATAAAAGAAAAGATCTAAAAGTCGTAGTGTTGAAAGCAGAGGTAAGAACAAGTAAACAGTATAAGCAGAAGTAAAGCACAAATAAATGTGATACAGTCAGTAAAACACGTAAATAATTACAAAAAAAGAAAAGAAAAATAATAAAAGAATAATAGACAGAAAAATAAAACTTACTGAAAAAGAAGACACCACTCTTATTGGATTAACAAAATCAAACAACATACAATGCAAGCGCCTCTAATTTGAAAACCCCAAAAATACACAAGGCAGTTCTTTGTAACACGTTCACAAGCACCATTTCAATCACTGTAAATAAAACATTTATTTCCATGTTTCCCATTCACAGACTTAAAAACCTTCTTACGAGTCTTCCATATCAGTTACACTTTTCCTGTAAATATTTTATATAAGCACTGGATGTCAATACCAAATACCGGTAAATAGCACAACATATAAATTTACACCTTTATCACAAACCTTTCATATAAGTATGATGACAAAAGAAACTTATTTACCTAAAATGAAATAAATCGAACAGAAAATATATCGATGACGTCCACTGAAAAGAGACCTCGAGCATAATAAATAAGAGCTTTCCAGTAAACGCAAATGAATACAAACACATGTAATGCGTTAAATTACCAAAAAATACATACGTTGTATATAATGTGCGCACACAAATGAATATTTTCATTATATTACTTAACATACAAATAAATTTGATCAGTAAAATAAATGGATATTCCCATGTCATGCAAACATGTTATTTACGAAATTATAAATCAGATGTCATGTAGTAACAAATATTTCAAAACATAATATGATTAGGACCAGTATAATCTTTGGCGATGTTTCCCAGCAGAGAAGTGGGTGAATTTCAAACACACAAAAACTTTTATTGTTGTAGGCCCTTCGCTGACACGTGACGTCACAAAAACGAGTCATTCCCTGAAGTAAAATGCAGTGAAATACATTTTAAAACAAGCTCATTATAAATCCATACAGAATTAAAATACAAAGATGAAAATTAAAGTAATATGACACAAAGATACAAACAGGAAAAAATAACGAATATTTTGGAAACAAAGTATGTATAGAATATTAAAGAAAAACCGAAGTAACAAAGGCTACACGCAGGATTAACAGAATGTAATAAATCGAGAACATAAAAGCCATGAAAACCGTTATTAAAAGGAAAAAGCGAGGACAAAAGAGAATGGTCACCGGGATAACTAAGGCAATCCCGAGAAGGGAAAGCGTAGTGTCATGCAAGGTAAACTGGAGTGTCACTCTCTCCATGCCCTGGATCGGAGTGGTCAGCAAAGACATCATATGATAAAAGCCCTGTTTCTTGTCTTTACAGCATAAGGACGTGTGTCCAACTGGAGCACAAAAGACAATAATTATGATAAAGTCTCTCGTCAGTCCTCAACTCTCTGCATTCTCAAATTTCTTTGCAAAAATACATCAGATGATCTTTAGGTTTCAATCCTAGAGTGCCTACAACTTCTGCACCTGGAAGGTCAGTGCTAGACACAAGTTATATTAACATGAACAAGGCAAATGTTCAGATGTAGACAATATGTAATTGATACATTATACCATTGATCGGGATTTCTGTAGCTCCACAGCAATGGCGATTAAGGGTGGAAGCTCAGCATGCTTTTAACCTCAGTATTACCATTACCAAAATCTTCAGGCCAGTAGGAAATGTCTTCATAGTCATCCCATACAGAGTCGTCATCTTCCCACTCGAACTCGTCACATTCAGCATTGGTACCAATAAGGATGTCAGCCTCTATAGAACTCACTCTGCTCGGAGTCCAGGCGACTTCATCTTTATTCTGACTGTCATTAGGGAAGCATGTCCTTAAATGTGGTGTCTGATCTCTAGTAGAGGATACCTCATTCTCATGATGCTTGATCTCTAGGCAGCTGACTTTGATAGGACATGCATCCAACCTGACAAAGACCACCTTGCTAAGGGTACTGCTGTCGAGAGCTGTGTCATTCCTTGCTGTTACTATTGAAGGCAGAAGAGTACATGCTTCAGACAGCTCGAGGTGTGTACTCGGGGGCGCAATAGCAATCATGTTGATCCATATCCTTGAGCATAAGCAATTGTTGCCTTTGGTACGTTTACAAAGGAGAACTTACTGGGTGCTGCATTACATTACTCTATGAATTATCATTGGGGTTACTTTAACGTCACCACTTGCTGGACCTGCTCGGGCAATACGGCTGTCCGAATGAGGAGAGATCTTGCCGACATGAACAAGGTGCACAGCTGCTTCAGACTGGAGCTAAGGATCTTGTGTTGGAATAGAAGATAAAACAGTTCC
>BOPN01007333.1:53087-61029 GCA_017312705.2 Penaeus japonicus | reverse complement strand
CTCCCTCTCCCTCTCCCTCTCCCTCTCCCTCTTTCTCAACCTCTCTTCTATTCCCTCTCCCTCCCCTTCTCTCCTTTTCCTCCTCTCTCCCTCTCTCCTCTCTTTCCCTTTTCACTCTAACACGCCCATTAAAGTTGGTAACCTACTTCTGGCGTGTGTGTGTGGGCGGTGGGGGTGGAGGTGGGGGGTAATGAAAGGGGGAGAGAAGAGAGTCAAGGATAAACATGAGAAGCAAATAAAAAAAATGGTGAAGAAGACTCGAGCGAAAGAGAAGGGGAATGATGAACTAAGGTGAGTCTATTTATTCATCAGCTAAGATATAACTATCTATCCACTTAGATCAATTTATCTATCTATTAAGATATTATCTATCTATCTATCTACTAAGATATATCTCTTTTTCTGTCAACTAAAATATCTATATATCCACTAAGAGCTATCTATCTCTCTTCCAAGATATCTACCTATCTATCCACTAAGATATCTATCTATCTATCTCGATTAAGATATCTAGTTATCCACTAAGATATTTTCTTGTCTATTTTTTATATATTAACCTGTGTTAATATCTATCTATCTGCATCTATATCTATATATTTGTCTATCTAGAGCTATATCTATGTATTTGTCTATGTATATCAATATCTATCTATTTCTATGGCTATTTACTTACCCCCTCCCCCCCTCTCTCTCTATTTATCTATCTATCTTTCTCTTTCTCTCTCTTCATCCGCAAACACATCGTCATCATCGTATTTTCGAGTAACTCAAGTTTCAAGTTTCTATTATCAGTTACTTTCTGTTTTATTTTGATTTCTAAACTTACATCTCTTATTCTTCTTTTCATTCACTATTTACAGTTCTCATCCATCTCTTTTTCTCTCTGTCTTTCTCACTCTTGTGTGTGTGTGTGTGTGTGTATGTATATATGTATATATATAATATATATATATATATATATATATATATATATATATATATATATTTTATATATATATATATATATATATATATATATATATCTATTATATATATATATATATATATATATATATATATATATATATACATATATATATATATATATATACATATATATATATATATATATATATATATATATATATATATGTATGAATGTATAAACATACACACAAACACATATATGTATATACATGAATACATAAATATATGTTCCTCTTTATCTCTCTCCAAAAGTGAGAAAAGAAAAAGAAAGTTCTGGACCCCCCCACACCTCCACACACACGACCCGCAAAACACGTGATTCCCAAGATTCTCTCGCTCCCCCCCCCCCCCCCCCCCCCCCCTCCCTCACACCTCCTTGCAACAAAACCTATTAGAAGATGCATCATCGATTTCGATTTGCAAGCATCAAGGTGTTTGTATGTATGTTTGCAGTGTTGATATTTCTCTTCATCCCTTAGTCATTCTCGATTTCTTCGTCTTCCTCCTCTTCATCTTCTTAATATTTCTCGTCCTCGTCTTCTCCCTCTTCCTCTTCTTATTCTTCTCCTTAGCCCATCTTGTCCTCGTCTTCTTCTTCTTGTTCTTCCACATCCTCTTCTTCTCTCCCTTCTTCCACATCCTCTTCTTCTCTCCCTTCTTCCACATCCTCTTCTTCTCTACCTTCTTCCTCTTCTCCTCTTCCCTCCTTCCTCGAGCGACACTCTTCTACGTCCGTGCATTTTCCCCCGTTTCAATCCGCACACAATCGCTCCCATATGCATATGCAGTTGGAATACCTTCAGTGGCATTTAAGCGAGTGAAGGTTAGCGTCTCGCCAGGGATTCAGTGGGATCTGGTACCCTCATCAGGGAGGCGGAGGCCAGCGCTATAATGTGTTTATTCAATATATAAGAGAACTTTATGTGTAAACATCAGGGAGCTTTGTGGATTGGGATCAGAGAGCGTTTTGACGAGATCAGAGAGCGTTTTCCATCAAGGTCTATCGAGATCAAAGAGCTTTACGTATGAAGATCTATGACATGTCATGTATTTAGATCAGCCATTCTAAAGAGACGCCATGAGTTGTAGGACCATTAGAGGCTCTGTTTTGAGGGAGGCAGGAAGAACCTTCAAATTGATCGATTAAAAAAAAAAAAAATCAGTATTGATGAATAGCGAAAGAATGCAAGTTGCACAAAAGAAAAGACAATGAAATGTCAATCCGCATTCTTGAGTCAATGTAATCATATTAAAGGGGAAAAGAGAGCAGAAGATTAAATCAAATGAATAACTGGTTGATAAAAAATATTGGTAGTAATAGTAGTGATGAGGATGATAATGATAATGATAGTAATAAAAGTCCTAGCAACAATGGCACCAATTAAAAATATAGACTTATAATCATATTAATGATAATCACAGTATCAAAAGCAACAGCACTAATGGTAAATGTAATCTAGAAACATATGTATATACACACCCATTAAAAAAGGATAGAAAATGTTTTCTTCTTCTTTAGCAAAAAAAAAAAAAAAAAAAAAAAAAAGAACATCCCATCGAATGAGGTCTTTTTATGAGGGTCAGGAATGCCGTCTCGTAGAACCTTCAGACTGTCACGCCAGGGTTCAATGAAAGGTTCGCTGGGTTCGTGAACAAGCGGGTTCTCGTCGGGCGCTGTCGTTTTGTTCCTCATCCGGAGACAAAGAACAAGGATAAAACAAAAGAGAAGGGGGAGGGGGAGGTAGGGGGTGGGGGGTGGGGGTGGGGAGGAGTGGATAGTCGAGTTAGAGGGAGTAATGTGAGAGATAGATAGAGAAGTGAATAGTCAGGTAGGTGGAGTGAAAGAGCTGGGGAGGTAGAGAAAGAGAGAGAGAGAGAGAGAGAGAGAGAGAGAGAGAGAGAGAGAGAGAGAGAGAGAGAGAGAGAGAGAGAGAGAGAGAGAGAGAGAGAAATAGACAGACCAACTGGTGGGGAGAAAGTTGTTTAAGACACGCAAGAGGAACAAATCACGACGAAAAATACAAACGTATTTAATCGAATCAGAATATGGAGTTTAGACTATAACATATTTAAGAAAAAATAATAATTTGTTTTTCTACTGCAACATATCACTCAAACAAACTAACAATGCGAACAGAAAGGCACAGACAGTTATGAAGAAACGACCTTGAGATAACCACTCGAGCAAGTTATTGACCGTGGAGAATAAAGCCATCATCGGGATAAAAACAACAACAACAACAACAATAAAAGATGATAAAGAGCAGATAAGATGCAAAAAAAAAAAAAAAAAAAAAAAAAAAAAAAAGCAAGAAATCCAAACCCAGCCCTCGTATCTACAAACGAGATTCCAGACAATACATCAAACACGTCTGAATTGCACCGACAAGCGTGGCTGGTTTTGATAAATAGGCCACAGAATCATCACGGCCGCGTGCAACACTTCTAGCAACGTGCAACTGGTAGGATCCACTCACAAAAGCACGGCGTTCGTTGTTGCAAGAGCGGCATTTGCAGTGCTGGAGATGCTGTTCTCTTGCTGACAGTCACGGGGGTGAGAATCTCGAGCACCCGGATGTGTGTATACGTGTCATTATCGCACAATGCTATATGGCAGAAGACGATCCCTTCTTTACTGTTACAGCATCGTTATACTCTGGTTACGGCGCAGTACTCTCCCCCTTCGTCGTCACACGGGGTCCGAGAGGGGCGACGTCGCAAGCACTGGGTGTATGGACACGCTCAAGGATGCTGTGTCTCTCCGATAACCTTCTCTTCCTCTCGTTGCCTCGTTCTCTCCTCCAACGCCTCCTCGCCCTCGTCCTTTTCTTCCTCTTCCTCCTCCTCCAGCACCTCCTCGTCCTCATCCTTTTCTTCCTTTTCCTCCTCCTCCAGCACCTCCTCGTCCTCGTCCTTCTCCTTCCCTTCCTCCTCCTCTAGCACCTCCTCTTCCTCGTCCTTCTCCTTCCCTTCCTCCTCCTCTAGCACCTCCTCGTCCTCGTCCTTCTCCTTCTCTTCCTCCTCCTCCAGCACCTTCCTATCCTCCTACTTCCCATCCTCCCCCCTCTTCCTCTTCCTCATACTTCCACTGCCACGTCCTCCTCCGTCTCTTTCTGTTCATGTCCTCCCACTTCTCTCCACTTCCTCTCCCATCACCTCCTCTACCTCCATACCCCTTCCAACCTCCTCTGCCACCTCCACCTCCACCTCCTCCCTCCCTCACACCCACACCTACTCCTCCTCCTTCCCTACTTCTATCGCCCACCTGTGTGAAGGAAGACATATAAAAGCTCCAATTAAGTGCAGACAAAGTGACTCCTTTCCTCGACCTCCCTTACGTAGACAGGGGGTAGACCTTGGCTCCTACACAGGCTATAAGAGACACTCCTACCTGTACATTAAAGACATCTTGAACACCTGTGAAATCTCTCGGCGTTCGCGTCAGAAGGGTGTTGTGTCAGGTGGAGGAGGAGGAGGAGGAGGAGGAGGAGGAGGAGGAGGAGAAAGAGGGGGAGGAAGAGAAGGAGAAAGAAAAGTAAGTGAAAGGAAAAGTAGGAATAGGAGGAGGGAGGAATGGGCGGAAGAAGAGGAAGAAAAGGAAAAAGAAGAGGAGGAGGTGAAGGAGAAAGAAAAGGAAGAAGAAGAGGAGAAAGAGGAGGTTGAAACAATACAGGTTATATTTCGTATGTTTCAACAATATGAATAAGAAAGAAGACAAAGCATAAGCAAAGCACACACAAGAGAGAGAGAGAGAGAGAGAGAGAGAGAGAGAGAGAGAGAGAGAGAGAGAGAGAGAGAGAGAGAGAGAGAGAGAGAGAGAGAGAGAGAGAGAGAGAGAGAGAGAAGAAGGGGAGAAGAAAGAGAGAGGAAAAAATAAAGAGAGAGAGAATAAGAAAAGAGAAAAATGGGAAGAGAGAGAGAGAGAGAGAGAGAGAGAGAGAGAGAGAGAGAGAGAGAGAGAGAGAGAGAGAGAGAGAGAGAGAGAGAGAGAGAGAGAGTATGTGTGTGTGTGTGTGTGTGTGTGTGAGAGAGAGAGAGAGAGAGAGAGAGAGAGAGAGAGAGAGAGAAAGAGATAAGTAGGTCACCATGACAGCCCATCGACGTAGCGCCAAGAGAGAGTATCGAAAGTGAATTACACAACAAACTTACTGCGCAGTGGTGGCTGGAAGGGGGGAAGGGGCGGGGAGGGAGGTAGGGGGTTGGGGGAGGAGGTTTGAAGGTGTGGGTGGGGGTTGGTGAAGCGGGAGAGGGGAGGGGGTGAGGGAAAGGGGAAAAATGGGGAGGGGGAGGAGGTTTGAAGGTATTGGTGGGTGGTGAAGGCGGGGGGACGTGAGGGGGCGGGGGGTGTGGGTGTGGGTGGAAGGGAAGGGGTTTAAAGGTGTAGGTGGAGGTTGAGGGGTTGGAGAAAGGGGAGAAGGAGAGAGGGGGAGATATGGGCGGAAGAGGAGGAGGAAGAGGAAAAGGAGGAGGAGGTTCAAAGGGGTAGGTAAGGTTGGGGGTTTGAGGGATTGTGGAAAGAGGTTGAGGGTGAGAGAGGCGTGGGTGGTTGGGTGGTGGGGGGAGGGGGAAACAGGAGGTAGCAGAGAGGGGGGAGGGGGAGGGGCGGTTACAGTGATGGCTTTTTTCGAAAGTGTTGTGGTAGAAAAGAGAAAAAGATGGAAAGGTGGTTGGAGAGGGCGGGGGTGGGAGTAAGGGAAGGGGGAGGGGGGAGGAAGAGGTTTGAATGAAAAGGAAAAGAAATATGGAAAGACAAAAAGACAAAAAAGAAAAAAAAAAAAAAAGAATCGGATGGCGGGGGTGCATTGCATTGTGTTGCAGGTGCAGGTGGAGAATGCAGGCTGGTGGACTGTTATTGTTGTTGCAGTCATTATTATTGTTGTCGTCATTGTTGTTGGTCTTGTTCCTTTGTTATCAAGAAGACTTTCATTATTATCATCATTATGATCCAAATCATAATCATTAGCACTATCATTGTTGATGTTGTAATTATTCTTACTGGCGTTATTACGATTATTATTATCATCATTATCATCATCGTCACTATTTTCGTCACATACGTTGCTATCATTACAATTTTAATTACTTTCATTAACAGATCTATAACCACACCCACCGTCATTACTATCATTAATAACATGTTTGTGATTGGCATTATCTCATCATCATAAGACTCATAGATAAAGCGAAGAACTACAAATATGGTCGACAACATACAAAAGGTTGTTATAACAGAGGAAAAGCGTTTTCATTGTAGGCATTCCTACTATCATCACCGGTGTCATTGTTTTTGTTGTAGCTTTTGTTTGTTGTCGTTGTTGTTATTACCGTTGTCATCATTGTCGTCGTAGGTACCGTAGTAGTAGTAGTTGTTGTTGTTGTCGTTGTTGTTGCTATAGCACGTGCAGGAGACATGTGTGTGGGTGTAAACATGGTAGAAAGTAGGCGAGGGCGTGGTGACGCGTGGGCGGTTGAAGCAATGTTGTAGCATGAGGGTGTGGCTATGTGTAGGTGGTAGGGCCAGATGGAGCTTCGAATCCTGGTAAAAGTGACCTAGGAAGGAGGGCACGCACGCACGCACGCCCGCCCGCACGTATGCACATACAAATATACAGATGCAGGATGTGCATATTTTGATGTACAGTTAGGCAAGTATGCACACACAATGGTAAATATAGTATGTAGGATGCATGTATGATTCTATACATACACACACGTATATATAACCAAGAATGTACATACAGCATCCACACACAAACACATAAACACACACACACACACACACACACACACACACACACACACACACACACACACACACACACACACACACACACACATACACACACACACACACACACACAAGCAAACGCACACGCTCACAGAGATAGAAGCGCTTACATGCTTTCGAGAGCATAGCCGCATGCACAAAGCAATATTTATGCATGACTGATACAAACCCAAAACGATACAATGTATTTTTGAGATGACCAGATGGGAGGATATTTTAGAAAATTAATGATGTTGATGGTATGATATTAATGAGGACAAGAATCAATAAGAATGATATTGAGAAAAGGCATATGCAATAACAAAAATAACAAAAACAACAAAGAGAGAGTATAATAGATAGGTAAAGTAAATGAGAGAGAGAAATCGAGATAGATAGATAAATAGATAGTAAAGACAGACAGAGAGAGAGAGAGAGAGAGAGAGAGAGAGAGAGAGAGAGAGAGAGAGAGAGAGAGAGAGAGAGAAAGAGAAAGAGTGAGAGGGGTGGGGGGGTCGTAGGCATAGTCTGGAACACGCGTCAGAAGCATGAAACGGACATGGTAGCCACGTGATCACAGTTAGCACGAGTAGTCCTGTTGGAGCCGTAGGTGCTAGTGCTAATCTGCCTGCCTGCCGCCGCCGCCGCCACCGCTGCCGCCGCCGCCTCTGGAAGGGAGCACTGGCATGCCGACTGCTTAACGGTACTCGGCCAACGGTACAGCTTGGGAACGGGACCTGCCAGCTAGTCGAGGAAGGGGTGGGGGTGGGGGAGGGGAAGGGAAGGGGGAGCTGACACGCGCAAAAACGGGAAGAGGGGAGGACTGCATCAGCTTCGGATGGCGGGGCGGGGGAAGGGGGGAGGGGGATGGGGGATGGGGGAAGGGCGGGGGTTGAAATTCCGAGGATGAGGAGGGGTTGGGGGATGTGGAGGAGGTGGATGGAGGAGAGAAAGAGAAAGAGAGAGGAGGAAGAGAGGGGAAAAGAGACAGATAGATAAAAAGTTAGATAAAAAGATAAATGTAGAAAGATAGATAGATAATTAGGAGAGAAAGAGAGCGGGTGATGCAGAGAGAGAGAGAGAGAGAGAGAGAGAGAGAGAGAGAGAGAGAGAGAGAGAGAGAGAGAGAGAGAGAGAGAGAGAGAGAGAGAGAGAGAGAGAGAGAAGCATAGAGTGTGCTGTCTACATATACACAGATGCGTAATAATA
>BOPN01007333.1:18087-25587 GCA_017312705.2 Penaeus japonicus | reverse complement strand
CCCTCTCCCTCTCCCTCTCCCTCTCCCTCTCCCTCTCCCTCTCCCTCTCCCTCTCCCTCTCCCTCTCCCTCTCCCTCTCCCTCTCCCTCTCCCTCTCCCTCTCCCTCTCCCTCTCCCTCTCCCTCTCCCTCTCCCTCTCCCTCTCCCTCTCCCTCTCCCTCTCCCTCTCCCTCTCCCTCTCCCTCTCCCTCTCCCTCTCCCTCTCCCTCTCCCTCTCCCTCTCCCTCTCCCTCTCCCTCTCCCTCTCCCTCTCCCTCTCCCTCTCCCTCTCCCTCTCCCTCTCGTAAGTAGGAGGAGAAAGGAGAGAGAGAAGGAGAGGGAGAGAGGGAGAGGGAGGAGGAAAAGGAGGCCATTGGAGTAAACAAAACACTAGGCATAGAGAGTCTTGCGCTTGCATGACGGTGAGGCAGCCATTGTCTGCCGACACCAGTTCAGTCTCTCACTCTCTCTCTCTCTTCCTCTCTCTTTCTCTCTCTCTCTCTCTCTCTCTCTCTCTCTCTCTCTCTCTCTCTCTCTCTCTCTCTCTCTCTCTCTCTCTCTCCTCTCTCTCTCTCTCTCTCGCGTTCCCTCTCTATCTTTTTCTCAACCCCTTCCCTCCTCCGTCCCATCCCCTCTCCCTTACATCCTCTCTCTCTCTCTCTCTCTCTCTCTCTCTCTCTCTCTCTCTCTCTCTCTCTCTCTCTCTCTCTCTCTCTCTCTCTCTCTCTCTCTCTCTCTCTCGCTCTCTCTCTCTCTCCCGTTGCATGACCCACTAACGTGCGTTCGGGCCCTGTTCAGATTCCGTTCTGCTTCTCTCTCGCGTTTGGTCGGCGTTTGGTGTTTTTGCTTGAGTTTCTGCTTCCAAGACTTTCATTTGAGTGCTTGCTTGTGTTTGGATGTCTTGTCTCGACACATTTATGTTTTTTGTTTCGTTTTTGTCTCATTTTTGTAAGTGATTTTTTTAGGGGGGTTGTTAGAGGAGGGGAGAGGGGAGGGGGTTATTAGCATTTTTTTTTCTTGTTTGCTTTCATCTGGTATTCTGTTTTCATTGTTGTTTGATTGTTTTTTTTTGTTTTTATGTTTTGTTTATTGTGGACGTTGTGGACGCTGTTGTTGTGGTTTTGAAACCCCTTTTCTCTCAATCTTTTCTTTCTTTCATTTCTTTCTTTCTTTTCTTTCTCTCATTCTCTCCTCTTTCTTCTTTCTTTCTTTCTTTTTCCTGTAATGTCGTAAACTGCTCGTGTCTGGTCATTTGTTGGTCATTTGTTGGTCATTCATTCCTTTATTTACTTTATAACTCATTCGGAAAATTATAAGTCATTTCTATTTGTTTGTTTGTTTATTAGACTGTGTTTCTTTACATGAATTTCCATCCTTTCTGTGGCCTACTTTTTCTACATTCTTTGTCTATTTCTTTGTCTTTGTCTCTTCTCCAGGTTGTGTACCGGAGGTTTGAGCTATATTCAATTTAGCTGATGAGTATTGAAAGCGAATTTTCTTCTCTTTTCTTTCTCTCTCTCTCTCTCTCTCTCTCTCTCTCTCTCTCTCTCTCTCTCTCTCTCTCTCTCTCTCTCTCTCTCTCAATTCTACTTTGCTTTATTTTTTTTCATTTTGTTCATATATTTTGTTGAACAATATATATTTAGATGATAAGCTTTTTCATGAAATCCTTTTAATATATTATTCATAACAAAAAATAAATGATTCCTTTTTCTTTCTTTTAATACGACACTTGACATTGCATATATTTCTTCTTTCTTTCTTTTATCTCTTTCGTTTTCTTTTCTCTGTTGTTGCTGTTATGGTTATTTCCATCATAATTTTTGTTGTAATTGATATAATGTTTATCTTTAACTGTATTAGAGCTACTAGTTATTATAAGTACTAATTGTTATAAGTAGTTGATTACTACATTTTTATTTTTTTTATGTATATTTTGTTTTCTCTTTATATGCAAATGTGTCTGTCTATTACATATATCTGCTTGTTTTTATTCGTCTGTATTATTACGCATCTGTGTATAGATAGACAGCACACTCTATGCTTCTCTCTCTCTCTCTCTCTCTCTCTCTCTCTCTCTCTCTCTCTCTCTCTCTCTCTCTCTCTCTCTCTCTCTCTCTCTCTCTCTCTCTCTTTCTCTCTCTCTCTCTGCATCACCCGCTCTCTTTCTCTCTTAATTATCTATCTATCTTTCTATATTTATCTTTTTATCTAACTTTTTATCTATCTGTCTCTTTTCCCCTCTCTTCCTCCTCTCTCTTTCTCTTTCTCTCCTCCATCCACCTCCTCCACATCCCCCAACCCCTCCTCATCCTCGGAATTTCAACCCCCGCCCTTCCCCCAACCCCCTCCCCCCTCCCCCCATCCCCCGCCCCGCCATCCGAAGCTGATGCAGTCCTCCCCTCTTCCCGTTTTTGCGCGTGCCAGGTCCCCCTTCCCTTCCCCTCCCCCACCCCCACCCCTTCCTCGACTAGCTGGCAGGTCCCGTTCCCAAGCTGTACCGTTGGCCGAGTACCGTTAAGCAGTCGGCATGCCAGTGCTCCCTTCCAGAGGCGGCAGCGGCGGCGGCGGCGGCGGCGGCGGCGGCGGCGGCGGCGGCAGGCAGGCAGATTAGCACTAGCACCTACGGCTCCAACAGGACTACTCGTGCTAACTGTGATCACGTGGCTACCATGTCTGTTTCATGCTTCTGACGCGTGCTCCGACCATGCCTACGACCCCCCACCCCTCTCACTTTCTCTTTCTCACTCTCTCTCTCTCTCTCTCTCTCTCTCTCTCTCTATCTATCTATCTATCTATCTATCTCTTTCTCTTTCTCTCTCTCTTTTCTCTCTCTCTCTCTCTCTCTCTCTCTCTCTCTCTCTCTCTCTCTCTCTCTCTGTCTGTCTTTACTATCTATTTATCTATCTATCTCGATTTCTCTCTCTCATTTACTTTACCTATCTATTATACTCTCTCTTTGTTGTTTTTGTTATTTTTGTTATTGCATATGCCTTTTCTCAATATCATTCTTATTGATTCTTGTCCTCATTAATATCATACCATCAACATCATTAATTTTCTAAAATATCCTCCCATCTGGTCATCTCAAAAATACATTGTATCGTTTTGGGTTTGTATCAGTCATGCATAAATATTGCTTTGTGCATGCGGCTATGCTCTCGAAAGCATGTAAGTGCTTGTATCTCTGTGAGCGTGTGCGTTTGCTTGTGTGTGTGTGAGTGTGTGTGTATGTGTGTGTGTGTGTGTGTGTGTGTGTGTGTGTGTGTGTGTGTGTGTGTGTGTGTGTGTGTGTTTATGTGTTTGTGTGTGGATGCTGTATGTACATTCTTGGTTATATATACGTGTGTGTATGTATAGGATCATACATGCATCCTACATACTATATTTACCATTGTGTGTGCATACTTGCCTAACTGTACATCAAAATATGCACATCCTGCATCTGTATATTTGTATGTGCATACGTGCGGGCGTGGGTGTGTGTGTGCGTGCGTGCCCTCCTTCCAGTCACTACCAGGATTCGAAGCTCCATCTGGCCCTACCACCTACACATAGCCACACCCTCATGCTACAACATTGCTTCAACCGCCCACGCGTCACGCCTCGCCTACTTTCTACCATGTTTACACCCACACATATGTCTCCTGCACGTGCTATAGCAACAACAACGACAACAACAACAACTACTACTACTACGGTAC
Organism: Penaeus japonicus; assembly: GCA_017312705.2. NCBI lineage: Eukaryota > Metazoa > Arthropoda > Malacostraca > Decapoda > Penaeidae > Penaeus > Penaeus japonicus. The sequence goes on along the minus strand of BOPN01007333.1, from coordinate 21,904 downwards.
CTACGACGACAATGATGATGACAACAGTAATAACAACAACGACAACAAACAAAAGCTACAACAAAAACAATGGAACCGGTGATGATAGTAGGAATGCCTACAATGAAAACGCTTTTCCTATGTTATAACAACCTTTTGTATGTTGTCGACCATATTTGTAGTTCTTTGCTTTATCTATGAGTCTTATGAGGGTAGATGATGAGATAATGCCAATGACAATGTTATTAATGATAGTAATGACGGTGGGTGTGGTTATAGATATGTTTATGAAAGTAATTAAAATTGTAATGATAGCAACGTAAGTGACGAAAATAGTGACGATGATGATAATAATGATAAATATAATAATCGTAATAACGACAGTAAGAATAATTACAACATCAACAACAACGATAGTGCTAATGATTATGATTTGGATCATAATGATGATACTAATGAAAGTCTTCTTGATAACAAAGGAACAAGACCAACAACAATGACGACAACAATAATAATGACTGCAACAACAATAACAGTCCACCAGCTCAGATTTCTCCACCTGCACCTGCAACACAATGCAATGCACCCCCGCCATCCGATTCTTTTTTTTTTTTTTTTTTTTTTTGGCTTTTTGTCTTTCCATATTTCTTTTCCTTTTCATTCAAACCTCTTCCTCTCCCCTTCCCCCTTCCCCTACTCCCACCCCCGCCCTCTCCAACCACCTTTCCATCTTTTTCTCTTTTCTACCACAACACTTTCGAAAAAAGCCATCACTGTAACCGCCCCCTCCCCTCCACCTCTCGTCCTCCTGTTTCCCCCCCTCCCCACCACCCACCCACGCCTCTCTCACCCTCAACCTCTTTCCACAATCCCTCAAACCCCCACCTTTGAACCTCCTCTTCCTTCTCCTCCTCCTCCTTTTCCTCTTCCTCCTCCTCTTCCGCCCATATCTCCCCCTCTCTCCTTCTCCCCTTTCTCCAACCCCTCAACCTCCACCTACACCTTTAAACCACCTTCCCCTCCACCCACACCTTCACCCCCCGCCCCCTCACGTCCCCCCGCCTTCACCACCCACCAATACCTTCAAACCTCCTCCCCCTCCCCACTTTTCCCCTTTCCCTCACCCCCTCCCCTCTCCCACTTCACCAACCCCCACCCACACCTTCAAACCTCCTCCCCCAACCCCCCTACCTCCCTCCCCGCCCCTTCCCCCCTTCCAGCCACCACTGCGCAGTAAGTTTGTTGTGTAATTCACTTTCGATACTCTCTCTTGGCGCTACGTCGATGGGCTGTCATGGTGACCTACTTATCTCTTTCTCTCTCTCTCTCTCTCTCTCACACACACATACACACACACACACATACTCTCTCTCTCTCTCTCTCTTTCTCTCTCTCTCTCTCTCTCTCTCTCTCTCTCTCTCTCTCTCTCTCTCTCTCTCTCTCTCTCTCTCTTCCCATTTTTCTCTTTTCTTATTCTCTCTCTCTTTATTTTTTCCTCTCTCTTTCTTCCCCTTTCTCTTCTCTCTCTCTCTCTCTCTCTCTCTCTCTCTCTCTCTCTCTCTCTCTCTCTCTCTCTCTCTCTCTCTCTCTCTCTCTCTCTCTCTCTCTCTCTCTCTCTCTTTTGTGTGTGCTTTGCTTATGCATCTGTCTGTTCTTTCTGTCTATGTTGTTGAAACATACGAAATATAACCTGTATTGTTTCAACCTCCTCTTTCTCCTCTTCTTCTTCCTTTTCTTTCTCCTTCACCTCCTCCTCTTCTTTTTCCTTTTCTTCCTCTTCTTCCGCCCATTCCTCCTCCTTCTCCTATTCCTACTTTTCCTCTTTCACCTACTTTTCTTTCTCCTTCTCTTCCTCCCCCTCTTTCTCCTCCTCCTCCTCCTCCTCCTCCTCCTCCTCCTCCTCCACCTGACACAACACACCTTCTGACGTGAACGCCGAGAGATTTCACAGGTGTTCAAGATGTCTTTAATGTACAGGTAGGAGTGTCTCTTATAGCCTGTGTAGGAGCCAAGGTCTGCCCCCTGTCTACGTAAGGGAGGTCGAGGAAAGGAGTCACTTTGTCTGCACTTAATTGGACCTTTTATATGTCTTCCTTCACACAGGTGGGCGATAGAAGTAGGGAAGGGTGTGAGGGAGGGAGGAGGTGGAGGTGGAGGTGGCAGAGGAGGTTGGAAGGGGTATGGAGGTAGAGGAGGTGATGGGAGAGGAAGTGGAGAGAAGTGGGAGGACATGAAGAGAAAGAGACGGAGGAGGACGTGGCAGTGGAAGTATGAGGAAGAGGAAGAGGGGGGAGGATGGGAAGTAGGAGGATAGGAAGATGCTGGAGGAGGAGGAAGAGAAGGAGAAGGACGAAGACGAGGAGGTGCTAGAGGAGGAGGAAGAGAAGGAGAAGGACGAAGACGAGGAGGTGCTGGAGGAGGAGGAAGAGAAGGAGAAGGACGAAGACGAGGAGGTGCTGGAGGAGGAGGAAGAGGAAGAAAAGGATGAGGGTGAGGAGGTGCTGGAGGAGAGAACGAGGCAACGAGAGGAAGAGAAGGTTGTCGGAGAGACACAGCATCCTTGAGCGTGTCCATACAGCCAGTGCTTGCGACGTCGCCTCTCTCGGACCCCGTGTGACGACGAAGGGGGAGAGTACTTCGCCGTAACCAGAGTATAACGATGCTGTAACAGTAAAGAAGGGATCGTCTTCTGCCATATAGCATTGTGCGATAATGACACGTATACACACATCCGGGTGCTCGAGATTCTCACCCCCGTGACTGTCAGCAAGAGAACAGCATCTCCAGCACTGCAAATGCCGCTCTTGCAACAACGAACGCCGTGCTTTTGTGAGTGGATCCTACCAGTTGCACGTTGCTAGAAGTGTTGCACGCGGCCGTGATGATTCTGTGGCCTATTTATCAAAACCAGCCACGCTTGTCGGTGCAATTCAGACGTGTTTGATGTATTGTCTGGAATCTCGTTTGTAGATACGAGGGCTGGGTTTGGATTTCTTGCTTTTTTTGTTTTTTGTTTATTTTTTTGCATCTTATCTGATCTTTATCATCTTTTATTGTTGTTGTTGTTGTTGTTTTTATCCCGATGATGGCTTTATTCTCCACGGTCAATAACTTGCTCGAGTGGTTATCTCAAGGTCGTTTCTTCATAACTGTCTGTGCCTTTCTGTTCGCATTGTTAGTTTGTTTGTGTGATATGTTGCAGTAGAAAAACAAATTATCATTATTTTTTTAATATGTTATAGTCTGAACTCCATATTTTTATTCGATTAAATGCGTTTGTATTTTTCGTCGTGATATGTTCCTCTTGCGTGTCTTAAACAACTTTCTCCCTACCTGTTGGTCTGTCTATTTCTCACTCTCTCTCTCTCTCTCTCTCTCTCTCTCTCTCTCTCTCTCTCTCTCTCTCTCTCTCTCTCTCCCTCTATCTCTCTCTCTCTCTTTCTCTACCTCCCCAGCTCTTTCACTCCCCCTACCTGACTATTCACTTCTCTATCTATCTCTCACATTACTCCCTCTAACTCGACTATCCACTCCTAACCCCCCCCCCCCCCCCCCCCCCCCCCCCCCCCCCCCCCCCTTCTCTTTTGTTTTATCCTTGTTCTTTGTCTCCGGGTGAGGAACAAAACGACAGCGCCCAACGAGAACCCGCTTGTTCACGAACCCAGCGAACCTTTCATTGAACCCTGGCGTGACAGTCTGAAGGTTCTACGAGACGGCATTCCTGACCCTCATAAAAAGACCTCATTCGATGGGATGTTCTTTTTTTTTTTTTTTTTTTTTTTTTTTTAAGAAGAAGAAAACATTTTCTATCTTTTTTATGGGTGTGTATATATATATA
>BOPN01007333.1:587-5587 GCA_017312705.2 Penaeus japonicus | reverse complement strand
GTTGTGTCATCGCTTGATATTGCCTCCGATTTGATGTTTGTTGGGCTTGTTTCTCTCTCTCTCTCTTTCTCTCTCTCTCTCTCTCTCTCTCTCTTTCTATATATATATATATCTCTCTCTCTCTCTCTCTCTCTCTCTCTCTCTCTCTCTCAGCCTCGTAGCGTCCAGCCACTCAGGCAACAGAAGAGAGGGGGTGGGGAGTGAGAGAAAAGGATGAGGGCAGTCAGTAAGAGAGAGAGAGAGAGGGGAGAGGGGTAGAGAGTGAGAGAGAGAGAAAGAAACAGAGAGAGAGAGAGAGAGAAAGTGAGAGAGAGAGAAACAGGCAGGCAGATAAATACACGTAGACAGAGGCAGAGGCAGAGCCAGAAACTGAAAGAGTGAGAGACAAAGATAGATACAGAAGCAAAGAGAAACTGTGAGAAAGAGAGGAGGTAAAAAAAGAAAAGAAAATGAAACAGACAGAGAAAGTGAGACAGAAACCGAAAGATAGATAGATAGATAGATAGATAGATAGAGAGAGAGAGAGAGAGAGAGAGAGAGAGAGAGAGAGAGAGAGAGAGAGAGAGAGAGAGAGAGAGAGAGAGAGAGAGAGAATGAGTGAGCCAGAGACAAACTTTCAAAACAAGACATTCCATTCAGTGTGCAACAACGAGACTTCCACGCCACGCTTACACAACCTGTGACATGATATGTGCGCGTGCACGTGTGTGTATGCGTGCGCGTGCACGTGTGTGTGTGTGTGTGTGTGTGTGTGTGTGTGTGTGTGTGTGTGTGTGTGTGTGTGTGTGTGTGTGTGTGTGTGTGTGTGTGTGTGTGTGTGTGTGCAGAGGGGAAATTTCTCCATTACAAACGTATCTATCTTCATGGACTGCATGGCCTCAGAGGTGTGGTTAGTATACCTGGCCTTAGCTTACAAAGAAGAGAGAAGAGAGAGAGGGAAAATAAGTCTTCTTTGACCCCAATTGATAACTTCTGTGGGTGATGGTTGCAGAGGGTGGTGTGTATGTGCGTGTGTGCGTGTGTCTGTCTGTGTGTGTGTATGTGTGTGTGCTCTCCCCGCGAGCTACATGAACTAGGGCACCTACCTCCATTCCACAGTGTAACGGTAAAACGAGCACACATCACGGCGCGAGGTTGGGGGTTTTCGTTGTACATTTCCTCCTCGTCTTCTCCCCCAAACTCTCTCTATTCGTTTATTATTGCGCGAAGACATCTGATCATTGATCGATACGAAGAACATATTACATAAATTGAACGTCGGGAATGGGGAGGTGGGGGGAGGGGGGCCTTGAAGAGTCGCTTTGTTGACGGAAAACGACTAAAACGGAGTGAATGTGCGTTGCGTTATGACGTTCCAAGTTACAGCAATCTGGGAAGGCCACACAAGGCCGTGTGAACCCCCCCTCCTCGTCCTCCTCCCCCTCCCACTCTCCACCTTCCTCTCTCCTCCCAACCCCCTATGCTCCTCCTCCTCCTCCTTCTTCCTACTCTCTCTCTCTCTCTCTCTCTCTCTCTTCTCTCTCGCTCTCTCTCTCTCTCTCTCTTCTCTCTCGCTCTCTCTCTCTCTCTCTCTCTCTCTCTCTCTCTCTCTCTCTCTCTCTCTCTCTCTCTCTCTCTCTCTCTCTCTCTCGTTACCCCTTGACCTCTCCCCCTCGTCCCGCCCCTCCTGTTTTGTTGTCAGCTGTTCGTCTCTCATCCACTAAAGCTCACTCGCCTTCACTCGTTCCAGTGTTGGGAATTTTTGCCGACTTTCACGTGCTCGCTCGGCGCTACTTGTCTCTGACACGTTTGATTATGTTTTTTTTTTTTTTTTTTTTTTGTCTCTTTCCTTTTTTCCTTTTTTTGGGGGGTGGGGGTGGAGTGGGAGGGGATATATAGAAAGAGAGAGCAAGAGAGAGAGAAAGAGAAAGAGCGCGAAAGTGAAGAGACAGAGAGAGAGAGAGAGAGAGAGAGAGAGAGAGAGAGAGAGAGAGAGAGAGAGAGAGAGAGAGAGAGAGAGAGAGACGGATACATGGGCTTTTGTTTTGGTTCCTATTCTGGTTCTTAGTCTCTTCCCTCTTTTCTTTATATCTATCTCTGCCCCTTTTCAGTGATTCGGATTTTTACTCTTTTTTCTTTCCTTTTGTCTCTTTCTCTCCTGTATTCCTATTTTTCTTCCTTTATCTTTTATCTTATTCTCCTTTTCTCTTTTTCCATGTATCTTTCTCTCTTTCATTCTTATTTTCCTTCCTTTGATCATGCCGTATTTTTTCGTCTTTCTCCTTCTCCTTCTTCCTTTTCTTCTCTTTCTTCTTCAAGCTCGAACGTACCAGCCATTGTCTTCGTCCCGGGTGTCTGTGTGTCTGTCTGTCTGTCAACCTTCAAAAGTATTTCTCATTCTATCTAAAAATACCGCAATACAACCCCAAAACCTCACGATTTTTCTAGTCTGATCTAGTGCAAGGGAGTGGGGTGTGGGGAGGGGAGGGGGAGGGGGAGGGGACGGGAGGTGGTGGGGGGGGGGGGGGGGGGGGGGGGGGGGGGGGGGGGGGGGGGGGGGGGGGGGGGGAGGAGGAGGAGGAGGAGGGTGGAAGAGGAGAAGAAGGGTTTAGGAGGAGGTAGAAGTGGGGGGGGAGGAGGAAGGAAGAGAGGTAAGAGAGAGAGGGAAGAAAGAGGGAGGGAATAAAAGGCGAAGGGAGAGGGGAGAGAGAAGGAGAATTGGAAGGAGGAGGGAGAAGAAGTGAGAGGAGGAAATTGAGGATGGGACGGGGAGGGAGGGCGAGGGGAGAGAAGGGAGGAGGGACGTGAGAGGGAGGAGCAAGAGAAGGGAGGAGGAGGGGAGGGAAGGAGGGAGGGGGGGGGGGGGGGTGATTGGACACATTTTTGCCACATCAGTAACCTTGTCTTCATGGCGGCAGCAACCTTGTTTTCCAAAACCCATAAAACTATTTCCGTCACTGATTTTTTTCGTGATAGTTCTTTGTTTATATTTCGTTACTCTCCCCCCTCGTCCTCTTCTTCCTCCCCCTCCTCCTCCTCCTCCTCTTTCTTGCTTTTCTTCCTCTTCTTCCTCTGCTTCCTCCTCATCTTCCTCATGATCTGATTCTTCTGCCCCTCCTCCTCTTCTTCCTTTTCCCCTCCTCTTCTTCTTCCTCCTTCTTTTCTTCTTCCCCTTCTTCCTTTTCTTTCTCCTCCTCTTTTTCCTCCTATTTTTCCTCCTCCTACTCCTCCTCTTCGTCTTCCTCCTCCTTTTCTTCTTCCCCTTCTACCTCTTCTTTCTCCTCCTCTTCTTCTTCCTCTTTTACTTCCTCCTCCTCCTCATTTTCTTCTTCTACGTCGTTTTCTCCTTCATCTACACATTCTTTACCTCTCCTTTTTTCTTCTTTGAGGCTAACCTTGCGTCCCCCGTCTTCAGCTCTTTTGCACGAGACTAAACACAGTTCTTTAAAGCGGTATTGCCACTCACTCTCTCTCTCTGTCTCTCTCTTTCTTTCTCTCCCTCTCCCAACTCTCTCTCTCTCTTCCTCTCTCTCTCTCTCTCTCTCTCTCTCTCTCTCTCTCTCTCTCTCTCTCTCTCTCTCTCTCTCTCTCTCTCTCTCTCTCTCTCTCTCTCTCTCTCTCTCTCTCTCTCTCTCTCTCTCTCTCTCTCTCTCTCTCTCTCTCTCTCTCTCTCTCTGTCTCTCTTTCTCCTTCCCTCCCTCCCTATCTATTTCTATCTATCTCCATATTTTTCTCTCTCTTTCTCTCTCTACCTACCTATCTACCCCTTCCATCAATCTCCCTACCTCTAGCCCCTCTTCCTACTTACAATCTGCCTCCTTCCCCTCACAATCCAACGTTCCAATCCCCCGAATCACACCCAATCACCTTTACCTCCTGATTCACCCTCATCTGTCTCTTGCAACCCTAAAATAACACTTAAATACCTTGCAAGACCAGGAGAATGTGAAGGCTAGCAAGATTCCCTAAATAGACTCTCAGTTGCTAAGAAGACTTTTATTTATTTTAATTTTTTTCAAAATTCGGGAGACAATTTTTTTTTTTTTTTTTTTTTTTTTTGAAAACGAGAGACGTCGACATTTTCTAATTCTAAGGTTCGGTTTGAAGGAACTTGGTTTGGTCCTCCTCCCAATCTGTGTTCAAAAGAGAGTGTCTCTTTTTTTTTCTTATTATCATTATCATTCTTACTTCGCTTTGCCTCTCTTTCATTCGTTCTTAATTCTTGATTTCTTTTTATCTTCTTTTTTCATGTGTATCTAATATTAGAAGATTGAATTTTCCTGTTGCGTAGTGGTAACATAAGATCGTAGGAACAGTGCAAGGGGAGGGAGGGAGTGAAGGAGGAGAGGGGAGGGAGGGAAGGAGGAGAGGGGAGGGAGGGAAGGAGGAGAGGGGAGGATGGGGATGAAAGAGAGAGGGGATTAGAGATAAGGAACAACGAGGAGGGGGAAGAAAAGGGAGGATGAGGAAGAGTAAAAGGGTGAAGGGAGAGGGAAGAGAGAGGGGGGGGGGGGAGATAGGGAGGAGGATAAGAAAGAAAGGGAGAAAGAATTGGAGGAGGAAGAGGAAGGGGAGGAAGAGGGGGAAGAGGAACGAGAGAATGAGGGGGCTCCAGAAGTAGTTGGAGGGGATGGGGGATGGGGGGATGGGGAGGAGGGAGAGGGAGAGAAAGGCTGTGATTGCATTATCGCGTGAACGTAGTGCCGCCGGTGCCATGAGAGTGCCACTGCAATCGCGGAATAATATCCAGTTCTGAGGTTGATATCCTTCGGAGATACTGAGGCCGACTCAGAGGAATACTTTCGCAGCAAAAATGTGTATGCATGTCGGTGCACGCGCTTGCCTGTGACTGGAGGTGCGTGTGTGTGTGTGTGTGTGTGTGTGTGTGTGTGTGTGTGTGTGTGTGTGTGTGTGTGTGCACGAGTTTACTTGTGTTTGTGTCTGTACATGTATACGAGAGAGAGAGAGAGAGAGAGCGAGAGAGAGCGAGAGAGAGAGAGAGAAAGAGAGAGAGACAGACA
>BOPN01007332.1:60000-61029 GCA_017312705.2 Penaeus japonicus | reverse complement strand
CACCGCAATGTGTTACTTGAAGCCTGTCCCTCTTCTTTCACCGATTCCCTAGTATCTACTACTATTTTGTCTTGAATTATGAACGTTTAGCTACATTCTTCAGACAGTACTGGAGTATTATTTCCATATTCGAGGGCTATATATTTTTTAGACAAACACACACACACACAAACAAACACACACATACACACACACACACACACACACACAAACACCCACACAAACACACACACACGCACACACACACAAATGCAAATATAAACACGCATAAACGCTGCGTCATTATATTCATCCATGCGCATGGCACAGGTTCCAAAGGTATTTATGACACTAACGTTAGAAATAAAATGCTTCACACACTTGCCGCACTGCCACTATACTGTTAACGTGCCTTGCATGTGTGCCTATGTGACTGCACTCCCCGATAAGCATTATGGGAGAGAGAGAGAGAGAGAGAGAGAGAGAGAGAGAGAGAGAGAGAGTGAGAGAGAGAGATAGTTAGATAGATAGATAGATAGAAATAGATATATAGATATAAATATGGATATATAAAGAAAGCGATCACCAGATAGACAGAGCGAGTGCAGGACAAGGTGAGTGACTGGAGTTGCATATAAATATTTAATACGTCAGCTGCTGTCAGCGCCTGACAGGACCACCGCAATGTGTTACTTGAAGCCTGTCCCTCTTCTTTCACCGATTCCCTAGTATCTACTACTATTTTGTCTTGAATTATGAACGTTTAGCTACATTCTTCAGACAGTACTGGAGTATTATTTCCATATTCGAGGGCTATATATTTTTTAGACAAACACACACACACACAAACAAACACACACATACACACACACACACACACACACACAAACACCCACACAAACACACACACACGCACACACACACAAATGCAAATATAAACACGCATAAACGCTGCGTCATTATATTCATCCATGCGCATGGCACAGGTTCCAAAGGTATTTATGACACTAACGTTAGAAATAAAATGCTTCACACACTTGCCGCACTGCC
>BOPN01007332.1:12500-15000 GCA_017312705.2 Penaeus japonicus | reverse complement strand
CTGATAATTTTTATTTTTATTTTATTTATCTATTTATTTTTTTATTATTATTTTTATTTTTTTATTTTTTTTTTTTTTTACATATCCACGAATCGTTCTTGATTTTTTAATAGATTTATCTTTTCTTTCTTTCTTTCTTTTTTTATATATATTTTACCCAAGTTCATCACATGTTATCCATTCAGTATATATGTTTGTTTCTAATCCTTGTTTCATGTCAAATCATAAAAAATCTCAACTTTTTCTTAATCATATAAAATATAAAATGAACAACATTGTTAAATATGATGGCTGTCCTCTGATCGGCAAAATCTAATTGGAAGCTTGTTCTCACAAAACTTTGCCAAGAATTTTCATTTTAAATTGTATGCTATCAAATGTTGCTTGGTTGAGTCTGGTTATTGCTGATAACTCTTCATCATTGTTATTTTCATCATTATCATTTTCATCATTATAACTAACATTATTGTTATTATTCTAATTATGGTTATTATTCTAATCTTCGTCATCATCATTGTTATTTTCATTGTTGCTGCTGTTGTTGTTATCATTGCCATTACTACTTTATTATTATCCTCATCAGTATCATTATTATCATTATCATCATCATTAATATCATGATGATGATCATCATCATTATTATTTTCATGGTTATAATTTTTTGCCTTACTATCACTATTATCATTATCATTATTTGTAGCACATTTATTATCATTAACATCATCATCGTTTTAACTACCCTTTTTGTCTTTCTTTTATCATCACGATCATTATCATCACTATCAAAATCATTATCATTACTATGAATTTTGATATGAATTTTATTAGTATCACCACTATCAACATCATATTGCATAACTGTCCTTCTTTTAACTATATCACACACAACACTACCTGGCACCTGTCAGCTCTCGCACTAATAAACAGCGTAATAATGCAATGCGCATCCCTTTCTCTCTGCAATCGGCCAAAGAAGAGCTCGAAAGCGCAGAGAAAAAAAAAGATATATTAAAAAAAAAGATACACGGAACAGTTTCCTCTTGGATACCGCTCGCACAACAGCATGAATCTCTTTGATCTTCTGGCTTGGGTTATTGCGCTGTCCTCACCGGCGCGTGTGAATCGCTCTGAAAATGGGATGTGATTGGAAAAAAAATGCCTTTTGATTATCATCGTTATCAACATTGTATGTATTGATTTTTGGTTTTCTTGCTTTTTTTGATGATTGATGATTATGGGAATCCTCATTGATATTCTTGTTGTTGTTGTTTTTTTCGTGTCGTTTAATCATTAGATATTTACTATTCGTTTACAGAAGAGCACCATTTTTTTTTTTTCGAGAAAATACCCTGGAAATCTTGCTTTGATACATCAGACCAAAACGGAAAGATAGTGGGTGGATATTTCAATATATCACAATCACAAGATGCTAGCGTTTGCACTACAGGACAATAACATCTAATATGGGAGATAGAAAAAATATATGTACGACTTTGCAGTTTTTTGGCAAAATATCAAGATAGCTTTGAAATAACAGCATCGAATTGCACGAATGATTTCTATCGAAACGAATATTTTTTGATACATACCGACTTGCACACATTCATTGCCTGCTCTTACATTCTACATAGTAATATATTTATTCAAGAAATAATTGTTGGTTGGAGATCTATGTGGCTTTGGGATCTGCCTTATCCCAATTCATTTACGAGACGCTGTCAGACAGTCACAAAATCAAATAATACTTAAAATATAATTTTCCCCAATCATGCAGGATTTACATTAGTCAAACTCAAAAGGAGATGTGGACGGTGTGCATATTAGACCTGAGAGAAAAAAAAAGCCAACCAATTGCAAAGATAAAACAGATACAGACATCCGTTAGGCCCGATTATAAGATTATAAAACTTCAAATCTGTCAGACCGTGTGGTGTAGAATTTTGTAATAAATCTTCATTTCTTAATCCGGGTTATGTTTATTGGCTCCAGCTTGGATTTAAGATGATGTTACAAAAGGATTTTATATCTTCATTAGAATATCTTTTATATTGATAGATAGATTTTTCACGAATGCCATGACATATTTTAAGAAGAATTGCGTTATTTGCTGTTCATGCTTCGTCTGGGAGTCTTCATCGGGGGAGCTTTGGGCTACCGTATCTTATCGAGGTCTTTCAAGGGCATGCAACATCAGCTGAAACTATGAGATGCATGAATTTAAAAAGATTATAAAAAAAACAGCAACAACCAAACAATCAGAAAATTGGTGTTCCTGCCGAAAGACGTAATTCAGTTTGACTTCCAACTTCGCTGATTTTCTCTCCCTTTTCTTTCGTATAACTTTTTCTTAGACGTAAGTGCGCACACACACATACATACACGCACACACAGTATATATAATAAAAAAAAATCTACTATCATCCTTGATTTTGATTGATATATATTGTGCATATATATATATATATATATATATATATATATATATATATATATATATATA
>BOPN01007331.1:42500-57500 GCA_017312705.2 Penaeus japonicus | reverse complement strand
ATACTGATGATGATGATATTGATAATAATAACAGCAATGAAGGTTATGATAATGATAACAATATTGATAATAATGGTAATAATGATGATAATAAAGAGAGATAAAGTAGATGAATACTAAAAGAAACTTAACGATGGCATGGGAGAGAAAATAAAAGAATTTAAAGAAAGAAAGGGTAAAGGTAAGAAGACGGATGAAGATAAAGAATTGGAAGAGGAAAGAGGGAGAAATATGATGATTATGTAAAAAGGAAGTCAAAGAAAATAAGAATATATATAAAGCATATTAAGTAGAGGAAATGTAAAAGCATATGTAAAGAATACTAACGAGAGAAATGTTAAAGAAAGAGAAAGAGATAATGAGAGAAAGAACAAAGAACGGAAAGAAATAAAAGGATAATGAGCAATAATGAAAAGAAAATCATCAACCAGGAAATAAAACTATTTAGAAAAAGAAAGAAAATCAAAAGAGAAACACGTAAAGAAAGAAATAAAAAAATAAAAATAAAAACTGAAAATAAAAAATAAAACTATAAAAATAAAAACTGAAAATAAAAAAATAAAACTATAAAAATAAAAAAATAAAAACAAATAAAAAATAACACGATAGAAAAGAAAGAAAGAAAGAAAAAAAAATCAAAGATTAGAAATAGGAAAAACACGAGAAAATCCCTTTGCTTAACAGGCTGAAAACAAACGCACGCACGCACTCATCCCTCACCAAATTATAATAAATAATATGATAAACATATGATTATAGTAAACATGTAATTAAACAATTAAATGAGCCCCGCTTTTACCTCCCATCAACTCCCCCTCCCCCTTCCTTCCCTATACCTCTCCCCCTTCCTTCCTATCCCTCCTCCCCCTTCTTTCACTCTCCCTCTCCCTTCCTTCCCTCCCCTTCCTTCTTCCCCATCTCCCCCTCCCCCTTCCCTCCATCTCCCACTTCCCTTACCTTCCCTTCCCTCTCCCCCTACCCCTTTTTTCCCTCCTCCCCTACTCCTTCCTTCCCTCCTTCCCTCCCCCTTCCTTTCCTCTCCTCCTCCCCCCTCATAAAACACTTCTCTATATGTAATGGAGAAAGAGAGAGAGAGAGATTGAGCGAGTGAGTGAAAGAGAAGGGGGGGAGAAAAGAGCGAGCGACAGAGAGAGAGAGAAAGAGAGAGAGAGAGAGAGAGAGAGAGAGAGAGAGAGAGAGAGAGAGAGAGAGAGAGAGAGAGAGAGAGAGAGAGAGAGAGAGAGAGAGAGAGAGAGAGAGAGAGAGAGAGAGAGAGATGAACATACATTTAAAGAAAGAGCGAAGTAGACAGAATGATAAAAAGATAGGTAAGAATGTAAAAAAAGGTAGAAACGTAGATAGAAAGAGTACATAATTATTAAGAAAGAGAGAGAAGCAGAGAAAGGTAGAAACGTAAAGAGACAGAGTACATAATTATTAAGAAAGAGAGAGAAACAGAGAAAAAAAAAAATTAAAAAATAACCGTCTCGCATTTGAATTAACTTTCGTCGTCAAAGAGTTGTTTATAGTCTTCCACCCATAGCTCATCCCTCTCCCCTCCTCACCCCTCCACCCCCCCCCCCCTCTTTCCCCTCATCGTGTCCTCTACCACAACACCACCCGAACCACACATGCTACACATACCACATTTATCACATCTTCCACACCATGTGTACCATATCTACCACACCAGATGTACCATACATACCACATCAATCAAATCTACCAGCCGTGCCACATCTACCACACGTACCACCCCTACCACCCCGACCACATCAATCACATCTATCACCAGTGCCACAACTACCACACATGCCACACATACCACACCTTCCACACCACACGTACCACCCCTACCACCCCGACCATACCTACTACATCTACCACCCCTACCACATGTCTACCACAGATACCACCTCTACCCCATCAACCACAACCACCACAACTACCACTCATCGAAAAAGGAAACGTCACTAAGCCTCAGTCGAGAAAAAGGGGGAAGGGAAGGAAAACAAGAGGGCGAGGAATGGGAAAAAATAGGGAGGAGGAGTGAGGGGAAAGGAAAGGGGAGATAATTTTAGAGAAGGGGAAAGGAATTAGAAACGGGAAGAGAATTAGGATGAAGGAAATTGCTATTATCGTTTCTATTCTTGTTGTTCTCTCCTCTGAAGGAAGACGTGACGTAATCGCCGGTGAATTTTGGTTCCTTTTTTTGTATTATTGGTTCGTCAGCAAGATTGTGTGAGAATATACTGTTAAGACTTGTTGATTAGATTGTGAATCAGAACTGATTAACCACATATAGGAGGCATCATAGATAATGGGTTTTCTAGGGAATTCAAATAATTTTTGAACTTTGTCGGCAAAAACGAAGGAAAAAAGATTAGGAGAAAGAGGAGGAGGAGGGACAGAGTAAGGAATTTGATAAATTTGATAATCATGGCAAAGACTTGCACTCTCTGAGCATCTGCTTTGCATATCTACTATCATTGATGTTATTGTTACTACTATAACTGTCATATTTAAATACACCGATTGAAGCCCTTGCTAGAAATAGATACAAGCGCCATGCGCATCACTCACGTTTTTTGTTCACTCGCACGGGTTTTGTTTACATCTGAGAATGGCCGCGGAGGTTCCTTCTTAAATTTTTTTTAGCGTAGCATTTAGTCATTGAGAAAAGGAAGACTCAAGGAAATGTGAATCCTAAGAATCCATAATTTTGGACAAGTTCAGCAAATCAGTACATAATCCAGCTCGGTAAGAGATAATTGAATGAAATTGGTAGATTAATGATTAAGAAATACACACAGGGAAATGGGTTGATCTAGACGTAACTTAGAGGATTGCTTTGGGCTTTGTCTACTTTAGCTTTGATCTATGGGTTTTATTAGGAATGATTGATAGGGGGAAAATCATGATTATTTTGTGTTTGTTTTCATTCCTTACTTTATCATAAATTAAAAAAAACACGATAGACCTTCATCTATTCAGTGTAGAATAAAAGTAACTTTAATTTCAGAATGTTCATGTACGATCTGATGTTTTGGCAAGAGATCACGTTTTTCTACTTGCAATTCAGTTATTCTGATGTTTCAATTTAACTTGAGACTTCCCTTTTATCTTATTGTATTTGGATAAAGAACAAAAATCTAGAACTTTCCTTGGGGCAGTTTTCATGCATCAATTTTGCGGTAATGAGATACAGATGATAATTACTCTTTTTTGTGTTTTCTGTTTATTTCTCTTTTCTCCATCCTCTCCCTTCTTCCATATCCCTTCCCTCTCCTTCACCTACCCTTCTCCATTCCCTTCTCCTCTCTTCCCTCTTCTTCACTATCTATTCCTTCTCCTCCCTCATCCCGTCCCCCCTCCATCTCCCTCACTTCCACTATTCCCCTCGCCTCCCCCACCCCACCCCACCCCTCCTTCGTGTCTCTCTTCTCTTCTTCTCCTCCCGTCTCGCTTCTTCCCTCCTCCTCCTCCTCCTCTCTTCTCCAATCTCTCCTTCCATTCCCTTCACTTCCTCCTCCCTTTCCCATCTCCCCTCTTCCCTCCCTCCTCCCCCTTCCATCCCATCTCCCCCTCTTCCCTCCACTCCCCCTTCCCTTCCCACCTCCCCCACTCCCTTTCCCCCCCCCAACCCCCCCATCCACTCCGCAGCCTCATCCTCCGCCGATAATCCGTTCAAGAGGATAAACTCCAAGAGGCTGACGCAGAGTGTCGATAATAAGGGATGGGGCAGCGAATAAACAGCCCTTCTTATTGGCGTTGCTTACACGCAAGACCCTCCCTTCCGATCGCGGAGGGAGGGAGGGAGGGAGGGAGGGAAGGAGGGAAGGTGGGAGGGAGGGTAATAGGGAGGGAGAATGGGTGATAGGGAGATAGGGAGTGAGGGTGATAAGGTGATTGGGAGGGTGATAAGGAGGGAGGGAGGGTGATAGGGAGGGAGATTGGGAGATAGGGAGGGAGAGAGAATGGGTGATAGGGAGGGAAGGAGATAAGGAGGGAGGGAGGAATAATTGTTGATAGGGAGGGAGGGAGATAAGGAGATAGGGAGATAAGGTGATAAGGGAGTTAGGAGATAAGGAGATGCGGGCGAGAGATGAGAGATTCATTGTCATTTCCGATGTTTTTGTTTTTGTTTTTTTTAAGTCTTTTATGTTTTTTGACGTTTACTCAATTTCTTCTTTCCTTTTCTATGTGAAGAGATAATGAGATATGCTTTTGTTTTATTCGCCCATTTTCTTATCGTTTCAATCTTTTTTTTATCTATTTTATCTTATCTATAATTTTCCTTTCAGAGAGATAACAAGACACACACACACACACACACATATATATATATATATATATATATATAATATATATATATATATATATATATATATATGTGTGTGTGTGTGTGTGTGTGTGTGTGTGTGTGTGTGTGTGTGTGTGTGTGTGTGTATGTGTGTATATATGTATATATATATATATATATATATATATATATATATATATATATATATATATATATATATATGTATATGTATGTATACATATATATATATATATATACATACATATATATATATATATATATATATATATATATATATATATATACATATATATATATATATATATATATATATATATATACATATATATATGTATACATATATATATATATATATATATATATATATATATATATATATATATATATATATATATATATATATATATATATATGTGTGTGTATATATATATATATATATATATATATATATATATATATATATATATATATATATATATATATATATATATATATATACATATATATATATATATATACATATACATATATATATATACATACATATATATATATATATATATATATATATATATATATATATATATATATATATATAGAGAGAGAGAGAGAGAGAGAGAGAGAGAGAGAGAGAGAGAGAGAGATATAGATACATATATATATATATACACATAATATATATATATATATCTATGCATCAAGCATACATAAAGGTACATAGGTATAAGCTATATAAACTTACATAGATAACACATACACAAAGATATATATCAATAAAAAAAAAAAAATCCAGAAATACTCTACAGTATACACAAACACCCCTATCATAATTACAAATAAACAAACCAAAACAAAACGCAAAATGTGAATAATATCTATGCAAATGAGACGACCATAACCACCAGCATCGGTCCATCGTATCCTCCGCCGATTAAACGCCATCAGGTTCCCACGCTTATCAGAAACACACACACGTTTACGACCATCACCGTAACACATTACCTCCTCCCTTCCCCTTCCCCTCCCCCCCCCTCCCATCCTATCCCCTCCATCCTATCTCCCTCTACCTCCCCTCCCCTCCCCCTCTTTCCCTCTACCTCCCCCCTCCCCCTCTTTCCCTCTACCTCCCCTCCCCTCCCCCTCTTTCTCTCTAGGACCCCCCACCATCATCCCTCCCACTCCATCTCCCTCTACCTGCCCCCCCCTCCCCCTCTTAACCGTAGGGCTACCCACCCACCCACCCTACCCCCACGACTACCTTACCCATACCGCCGATACCACACCTACCGCGCCCATCCCGACTACCACTCGTTCCAACCACTCCGCGATAAGGAAACGGAAAGAGGTACCACTAGCTGCACGATATATACCGACGATACCACACCTACCACAACTACCACAATTACCACGCCTACCACAATTACCACACCACAATTACCACACCTACCACGCTTACCACACCTACCACAATTACCACAACTAGCACATCAACAACACCTACCACATCAACCACAACTACCACATAAGCCACAACTACCACACCTACCACAATTACCACAACTAGCACACCTTTCACTCCGCGAAAAGAAGCGCCACTGGCTGACAAAATAAACCACATCTACCACTCCACGATAAGGAAGCCAAAAGAGATACCACGAAACATACCGCCGATACCACACCTACCACAACTGCCATACCAACCACACCTACCACAACTACCACCCCTACCACGACTACCCCTCCTCGATAAGGAAGCCAAAAGAGGCACCACCTCCTGAACGAAATAAGGAAATGCCTTCAGCGCCTCCCCCAAGGTCATCCGATGCAGTGGTGAGATTTTAGATAATGGTTTATATGCGCTAATGACAGTCTCTCACGGAGGCTGAGTTGTCGGCTGGGAGGGGAGGGGTGGGAGGGGGGGAGGGGAGGGAGAGAGGGAGGGGAGGGGGGGAGGGGGAGACGGGAGGGGTGGGGTGGGAGCGAGGGAAGGGATGGGGTGGGAGTGAGGGAGGGGAGGGGTGGGAGAGAGGGTGATGAGAGGGGTAAGAGAGAGGGAGGGGAGGGGTGGGAGAAAGGGAGGGGAGGGTGGGAGAGAGGGAGGGGTGGGAGGGAGAGGGGTGGGGAGAGAGGGAGGGGGAGGGGTGGGAGAGAGGGAGGGTGAGGGGTTGGGAGAGAGGGAAGGGGAGGGGTTGGGAGAGAGGGAAGGGGAGGGATGGGGGGTGGGAGAGAGGGAGGGGAGGGTTGGCGGGGGTGGGAGAGAGGGAGGGTTAGGGGTGGGAGAGAGGGAGGGGAGGGTTGGGAGAGAGGGAAGGGGAGGGATGGCGGGGGTGGGAGAGAGGGAGGGAGGGAGGGAGAGAAGGAGGGGGAGGGAAGGGGTGGGGAGAGAGGGAGGGGAGGGGTGGGAGAGGCGAGGAGAGAGGATGGGAGGGGAGGGGGAGGTGGCGGGGGAAGAGAAGATAAAAGAAGAGAGAAAGAGGAAGGAAAAGGTAAAGAGAAAGAAGAGGGAGAGAAGAGAGGGGAGGAGAGGAGTGGAGAGGGGAGGGGTAGGGAAAGAGAAGAGAAGAGAGGAAAGGGAGAGGTGAGGAGAAGAAAAGAAAAGGAGAGAAGAGAAGAGGAGAGGGAGGAGAAGAGAGAAGGGGAGAAGAGAAGGGAAGGGAAGGAATAAATAGGAAGAGTGAAGTAGGAAGAGGGAGAGAAGAAGACAAGACAAGGAGAGGAGAACAGAAAGAGAGAGAAAGAAGTGGTACGAGGGGAAAATGAAACGGAAAGGAGAGGGAGAAGAGAGGGAATGAGAGGGGAAGAGAAGATACGAGAGAGGAGAGGAGGTGAGATGTTAAATGGAAGAGAGAGGAGAAGAGAAGCGGGATAAAGGAAGAGGAAGAGGAAAGAGAAGAAGAGGAGAGAAAATAAGTAGGAACGAATATATGAAATAAAAAAAGTAAAAACTGTAAGAATATAAGAGGAGGTATGATAATAATAATTGTAACAGCAAAAATGGTAATGACAATGTCAGTAATGATAATGATAATGACAGTGATAATGATAAGGATAATGATGATAATCATAATGAAAATGGTGATAATCATAATGATGATAATGATAATAACAATGATAACAACAATAAGGATAATGATCACGTGATGATAATGATACTAGTGGTAATAATATTGATGATGATGATTATAATAGTAATGATGTTAATGATAACAACAGGAATAATAACAGCGATGATGATAATTATGGTAATAAAAACACTAATAAGGATAATGAAATTAATGATGATAATAAAATTAATGATAATAATTATATCAGTAATGATAACAATAATGAAAATAACAACGATAACAATTAAGATGAAAACGGACAGACCAAACAAAATCACATGAAAAAAAAAAAAAAAAAAAAACGGCTCTAAAACGACTCGAGGAAGACGAACGATCAGCTGTGAGTCATTCAAGAGTTCGAATCCTGTTTCATCATGTTTCACTGATTCATTTCTGTCGTAATTTTACAATAAAATTTCGGTTTCACTGAGTAAATGATTAAAGGTTCGCACACGAGGGTTCGGATGATGATGAATATGTGATGATGATGATGATGAAGATGTGATGATGATGAAAATGATGAAGATGATGATGATGATAGTGAGTTGATGAATAATTATTAGGATGTTACTGATGATTATAAGGAGGATAATGTTAATTATAAGGATTATAACGATAATTATAAGGATGATAATGAGAAAGTCAAGTTGATTAAGAATTCTATGAGATTAAAGAAATAACTTTGATGATAGCATTTTTATCCTTTAATAATAATGTGAAGATGATTATGATGATGCGAAGGTCATTCCAATAGTGGTGATAATGGTAATAACTTTAGTATTAGCATGAAAAGCATTGTTATTAATGATGAAGCAGATGAGAATGAATGATAGCGTTGATAATGATAACAATAATGAAACATAAGGATAGTAATAATGATAATATGAACATAAAAATGCTGCAAATGATACTAACAGCGGTGATAATGATAGTCCCAAAAGTGTAATGATGATGATGATGGCAATGATGTTAATAACAGTAATAGAACTACACAATCAATGACTATAGAATTGGAGAGCTAATAGGATGATAAAATTGATGCTTTTGTTAAGGATATCATAACAAGAAAGAAAAATTATACATACATATATATACACATCATGAACATAACTTGCTATTCCCAGACTTTCTGTAAAATCATTTGTAAGAACATGTCATAAATATTAAAACAGGTAATATTTAAAAGGAATTCGTCTTCTCTCTCTCTCTTTAAATTATCAGCTATATAAAATAAATAGTAAAATCAGAGCACAGAATTCTAAAAAATAATTAACTACACCCCAAAATATACACATTATCTCTATCTCTCTGTTTTCACGCGAAACGAGGAAGGAAGAGGCCAAACTTTGATTCAATGCCTCTAAAGATAGGAACGGCAACCTTGTATCCTCCGACGTGGTCTGGGTTGGTCGAACGCAGATCTGCAGCTGAGGCGGGGAGCTGGGCCTCCGAGCCCGTTGGACGACTGTGGAGGAAAGAAGGAACAGGTGTCTTTATATATTCTGTCACACTGGATATTGGGAGAGGCTGAACAGAAGTCTCTCTGTGCATATATATATATATATATATATATATATATATATATATATATATATATATATATATGTACGTGTGTGTGTGTGTGTGTGTGTGTGTGTGTGTATATATATATATATATATATATATATATATATATATATATATATATATATATATATATATATATATATGTATGTATATATATATACATATACATATATATATATATATATATATATACATATACATATAAAGAGATACACAAGGACCAAACAGCGAAAGAAAAGAAAAGAGACCCAAAAAAAAGAAAAAAGAAAAAAAAAACTAGGAAGAATCCCGATAATTAGAGTGTGGGAGATAAACTTACAGATCCCCGCCGGAGGTCAAAGGTCACGGACAATCAAAAGCAATCATAATAACACAGTTTGCCGCCATGAATATCGTGTTGCGCTGCTTGTGTTTCTTGTTGTAACTATAAATACATTTGCTCCAAATATGCTATCTCCTCCTTCGTTGTAACTGTGATTATAACGTGTTATATTAGAGATCGGGGATGGATTGGGGGAGGAGGGGAGGGGCGGAGGGAGGGAGGAAAGAGGGATGGATTGGGGGAGGAGGGGAGGGGCGGAGGGAGAAGGGGAGGAGGGGAGGGAAGAGGGATTGGGGGAGGAGGGATTGAGGGAGGGAGGAGGGAGGGAGGGAAGAGGGATTGGGGGAGGAGGGGAGGGGCGGAGGGAGGGAGGGAGGGAAGAGGGATTGGGGAAGGAGGGGAGGAGGGAGTGGGGGAGGGAGGGGCAGAGGGAGGGAGGGAGGGAAAGGAGGGAGGGAGGAGGGGAGGAGGGAAAGGAGGGAGGAGGGGAGGAGGGATTGGGGAAGGAGGGGAGGGATTGGGGGAGGAGGGAGGGAGGGAGGGAAGAGGGATTGGGGGAGGAGGGGTGGGAGGGAGGGAGGAGGGATTGGGGGAGGAGGGGAGGGGCGGAGGGAGGATGGGAGGGAGGGAGGGATTGGAGGGAGGGAAAGAGGTAAAGAGGGAAAGGAGGGAGGGATTGAGGGAGGAGGGGAGGGAGGGAGGAAGGGAGGAAAAGAGGGATGGGGAGAGAGATAGAGAGAGGGGGGGGGAGACAGACAGAGAGAGAGAGAAAGAAAGAGAGAGGGGAGGAAAGCAAGAGAGAGAGAGAGAGAGAAAGAGAGAGAAAGAAAGAAAGAAAGAAAGAGCCTAAATAAAGCCACCGTGCTATAAACATTTTCAAAATCTTCATCACAAAAGAATCCAATCAAAGTCCATTCAGTCATCACAATAGCAATAAACACAGAAACGTAACTTGCCTTTTCAATACAGGTCGTTTCCTATTCATCTTATACTTGTGGCTTGCAATTCGCATACATAACAATATATATACCCATACTTATGCAGATGACGGTTTATGTATATTAATGTGTGTGTGTTTGTATGTGTGTGTGTGTGTGTTTGTGTGTGTGTGTGTGTGTGTGTGTCTGTTTGTGTGTGTGTTTCATTAGCAAGTCAGCTAATCACTTTTATTCACATAATTATCATCAATATAATTAAAGTTTGATTAAAGTATGTACGCATGAGTGTGCACATGTCTACACGTGTCCGTGTGCCCGTGTGTATTTGTGTCTGTGCATGTATCTATGCATGAATATTCATGTGTATTGCTCTTCTAACAAAAGCTCTCACATCTGATTTCATTTCCATAACATGTTTTACGACTATGATAACGACACGGGACGACCCAATAACAAATTGAATAAGTATAGCTTGTCCTAACCGCACTCAACTTTGGGTTCGATTTAGTGTACGTTATGGGGGGAGCGGAGTCGGGGGTATGGGGTGGGGAGGAGGGGAGAGGGAGGGGGGGGAGGAGGATGGGGAGAGGGTGGGGGGAGGGGGGGGAGGATGGGGGGGGGGAGGGGGAGAGAGCGAGGGGGGAGGATGGGGAGAGGGAGGAAGAGAAAGAGGGAGGGGGAGAATGGGGAGAGGGAGAGGGAGGGGGAGGAGGGGAGAGGGAGGGGGAGGGGGAGAGGGATGGGGAGGATGGAGATAGGGAGGGTAAGGAGGGGTAAGGGGTGGGGAGGAGGGGAGAGGGAGGGGGAAGAAGGGGAGAGGGAGGGGGACGGGGAGGATGGGGAGAGAGAGGGGGAGGATGGGGATAGGGAGAATGTGGAAGGAGGAAGAGAGAAAAGGAGAAAAGGGGAGGATGGGGATAGGGAGAGAATGGAAGGAGGAAGAGAGTGAAGGAGAGAAGGGGAGGGTAGGGGGATGGAGAGAGTGGAAGGAAGGAGATAGGGGTAGTGGGGAGAGAAAGAAGATTGGTGGAGGGGAGGAGGAGGGAAAGATGGGGAAGATGAGAAGGGGGAGTGTGGAAAAAGGGAGAGAGGAAGGGAAAGAGAGAGGGAAAGAGAGGATGGGGAGTAGAGAGAGTAAGAGAAGGTGAGTGGGGAGATAAAAGGGAGGAGGAATAGAGCGAGAGGCTTAAAGAGAGGAGGAATAGAGCGAGAGGCTTAAAGAGAGGGATAAGGGGAGGAGAAAAATGAGAGAAAAATGGAGAAATAGAGAGAGAGACAGAGAGAAGAAAAAATAAGAGCGACAGAGAGAAGAGAAGAGAAAAGAGACAGAGGGAAGAGAAGAGAAGAGAAAAGAGACAGAGAGAAGGGAAGAGAAGAGAGACAAAGAAAAGAGAAGAGAAGAAAGACAGAGAGAAGAAAAGAGAGACAGAGGAGAGGGAGAGAAAGAGGGAGAGGAGGAGGGATACGTCCCCGGCATCTGTTCCTTATCTCAGGGCAGGTGATTAAATAAGGTATCAGAAAGGATAAATAAGAAGGGATAATTGGATAAAATTATATGAATGGTGGCGTGGGAAATACTTTGAATTTATGAACATGCTTTTGCTTTGATTGGTTTCTTATAACGCGAATGAAGCTTTTAGATTTCAATTCAACTATTGGTTAGTGTTGCAAAAGTCAGATCTTTATTCAACTTTGATTCCCTGTTACAGAAGTTATTCATTAAGGAGAATTACAACTGATTATTATAAAAATTAGACCCAGATTAATTCAGATGAATCGACTCTGCAATTGTTAATCTTGAAATTAGACCCTAACTCACTCAACGAACGAATGTTGTAAATGAAACTAAACGTTGCAATAGTTAGACCCCGATTAATTCAACAGCAAAGGAAGACTAATCACTGCAACATTTAGAAAAAAATGAAATGTTGCAAACGAAACAAATCATTGCAGTAGTTAGACCCCGATTAATTCAACATCGAATGAAACTCATCATTGCAGCAGTTAGACTCCCATTAATTCCGCCGCGACGATGAATGAATGTTGCAGATGAGATTGATCCTTCCTGGCGCTCAACTCCCGGGGAAGGAATAACCCGTCCGCCCCGCGTCCAGAGCCATCAACTGGAAACGAAAATTGCAACCGGGAACAAACGACCCCCTACTCCCCTACCCTTCCCCTTCCTCCCCCTCCTCTCCTGTCCCTTCCCTATCCGTCTCCCTCCCTTCTCCTTCCGCCTTCCCTCTCCTGTCTCTTCCCTATCCCTCCCCCCTCCCTTCTCCTTCCGCCTTCCCTCTCCCTCCCCCTCCCTCTCCCCTCCTCTTGCACCTCCCGCAACTCCTTCCCCCTAACCCTCCCCTCCCCATTCCCCTTCCTCCCCATCCTCCATCCCCCTCCCCTCCCCCATCCCCCTTCCTCCCCCTCCACTCATTCTAAGCCGCGCTTCCCTCGGTGGAAATCGAAGACACTCGACAACATACGACCCCATCAGACGACCCCATCAAACGACCCCATCAAACGACCCCATCAAACAACCCCATCAAACAATCCCATCAAACGACCCCATCAAACGACCCCATCAAACGACCCCATCAAACAACCCCATCAAACGACCCCATCAAACGACCCCATCAAACGACCCCATCAAACGACCCCATCAAACGACCCCAATCAAACGACCCAATCAAACGACCCCATCAAACGACCCAATCAAACGACCCCAATCAAACGACCCCATCAAACAACCCCATCAAACGACCCCATCAAACGACCCAATCAAACGACTCCATCAAACAACCCCATCAAACGACCCCATCAAACAACCCCATCAAACAACCCCATCAAACGACCCCATCAAACGACCCAATCAAACAACCCCATCAAACAACCCCAATCAAACAACCCCATCAAACGACCCCATCAAACGACCCCTCCAGACGACCCCTCACGCAACGCTCGCCAAAACGACACGGCGCGAGGCGTTCGAGTCCCCGGCGGAACTCGGGCACAGGAGAGGACCTCCGTTAACGAGGTGCAACCGCGCCGAGCATCCTGTGATGATCCGTCAGGCAGGGCGAGTGGTCAGCCTCCTTCTCCTCCTCTGCCTCTTCTTCTGGTTCTTCTTCTTTTTCCTTCTTCCTTTCATTCTTCTTTATCCTTCTTCTTCTTCTTCTATGTCCTTCTTCTTCTTTTCCCCTTCTTCTTCTTCTTTTCCCCTTCTTCTTCTTCTTCTTCTTCTTCGTCTTCTTTATCCTTCTTCTTTTTCTTCTTCTTTATCCTTCTTCTTTTTCTTCATCTTTATCCTTCTTCTTCTTCTTTTCCCCTTCTTCTTCTTTATCCTTCTTTTTCTTCTTCTTCTTCTTTATCCTTCTTTTTCTTCTTCTTCTTCTTCTTTATCCTTCTTTTTCTTCTTCTTCTTCTTCTTCATCCTTCTTTTTCTTCTTTTTTTCCCCTTCTTCTTCTTCTTCTTTATCCTTCTTCTTCTTCTTCTTTTCCCCTTCTTCTTTTTCTTCTTCTTCTTCCTCCTCTTCGTCCTTTTCCTCATCAATCATTATCTTCTTTTTCTATCTTTCTCCCTCCCCCTCCCCCTCCCCCTCCTCCCCCTTCCTACAATACTCCTCCTTCTCTTTCCTCTTCTTGTTTCTTCTTCTTCATTTTCTCCTTCTCATTCCCTCTTCCTTCCTCCTCTGTTATTCCTCAACCTCCTTATTTCATGCGTACTCCTCCTCCTCCTCCTCCTCCTCCTCCTCCTTCTTCTTCTTCTTCGTCTTATCTGCCTCTCCCTCATCTTTCTTCTTAGCCTCCCCTCCCCCATCCAATCTTCATTCTCCAGCCCCTCCCCTCCACCTCCCTCCTCCCCCTTCATCTCCGCCCCTCCCCTCCACTCACTTCATCTGCCCCCTACCCTCTTCCTCCTCCTCCTCCTCCTCCTCCTCCTCCTCCCCTTTCTCCCCCTTCCCCCTCTCCCTTCAACCTCTCACCTCCCCCATACATACATACATACATATGTATGTTTCTATATCTCTTGTATGTACGTTGGCAAAGAAAAGGTAAATGAATATCTTGAGAGCATGAATCATACATATGCCAGCGGTCTCTAAGAGTTGCCCAGGGAGATCTCACAGCCTCCCTCACCTCCCCGCCAGAAAGCAGGAGTGCGTGAGGAATATAGATAGCACTAAATCCCCTCACCTGCCTGCCCCTCCTTCCCGACCCCTGCTCGTCTTGCCCTTTCATTCCTCCAATCCCCTTTTCCTCAACTCATTTCGAGAAATCTTTACCCTTTGGCAACGCTTATCTCGTCTCTAAATTCTCTCAGAGTTATTGATGTTCGAAACTCAAGGTTTCGAGACGTATCTGAAACAGTACGAAGCCGAAGTCCGAGTCAGAGGCGAGGCTCCGGAGCAGTGGAGGTCAGTGGTGTCGTGGGAACAGGGATGACCACTGGATGTACTGCCAGACTTACACAGTTTGTTAACTTTTTTTCTACTTTGCCAGACTTTCCAATTTTCCATTAGATTTCTACCGTGGAATTTGTCCTCGTGTGCCGGTCATTGCCTGCGGAATTCGGCAATGTATGTTGCGCTTTTGTTGCTCTTGTATATTGCTGTAAATATCGATAGCTAGAGCTATTGCTATTTGCAACCTGCCGCTGCTATTATAATTATCGCTATTATCTCTACTTCTACTTTATACTCTCACTCTCGCTCGCTTTTACTATAACGTTCACTATAATGCCATTATATC
>BOPN01007331.1:22500-25000 GCA_017312705.2 Penaeus japonicus | reverse complement strand
TGGCCACTGTTTTTTCTTTATTTTTTTTCTTATATGTCGTTTTTGTTTCATCATCATTTATCTTATATATCTATCTATACCTTTTGTTTGTGTATTTCAGGTATCTTTATTGTCTGTATTTGTTTTTCACTATCTTTACCTAATATTTATATTATTCATATTTGCGATATTTGACTATCATTTCATTTATTCATTTTTAACTTATCTTGCATATTCTATTCTCTCTCTGCATTTCTGTATTTTATCTAATTTATTTCTACTACATTTTTCGATCTTATTCAATCATACTATCTCTATTCTTCTTATCTATTTCTACTTCCTCCTTTCGCTAATAACGAACAACAATTATTGCACCTCGAACAGCTGTGTGTGTTGATCCTCCTGTTCATAAAGTCTTCACAACAGTCAAAAAAAAGAATGTTCTTCGCAATAACATATAATAACACCGTCCCCTTTTCGCCGTTGTTAGTGTATTTTATGTTACGTAAGTGTATGTTGGCGCTGCTGTACCGGTGTTGCTGTCGTCTTTCATGTAACGACCTTCTCCGCATGGCTGAAACGACAGCCAAATACAGCTGTTTATAATGTCGAGGTGTGGGTGTTGTTTACTGGGTGTGTTATGTGTTTGTGTGTTTTGTTTTGTTTTTCTTTCTTTCTTTCTTTCTTTCTTTCTTTTTTTTTCTTTCTTTTTTTCTTTTTTCAGTCTTGCTTCGTTTTTTTTTTTCTTTTCTTTTCGATTTTTTTCCTTTTCTTTTTTTCTATTTGATTCTCTGTTTGTTTGATTCTCTGTCTTTGTATCTGTCTCTGTCTGTCTTTCTTTCCCTCTCTTTCTATTATTCTCTTTCTCTCTCTGTCTGTCTGTCTGTCTGTCTCTCTCTCTCTCTCTTTCTCCTATATCTCTTTCTCTCTGCTCTATTCTCTCATTCCTCTTCTTTATCTTCCTCTCTTCCTCTTGCTTTCTCCCTCCTCCTTCGCCTTTTCTTTCTCCTCCCTACACATTTTTAATAAAACTAACTACACATTCCAACCGGGAATTATCAACGATCACAAACAGACAAATGTAAAAAAAATAATGATAAATAAATAAATAAATAAAAAGAAAAAAAAGCAAATGAAAAAATAATAATAATAAATAAAAATAAAACTGAATGATTTCCACACCGCAACAGTTACATCTCATTTATGCCTTTTTTTCTACATTTTTCATAATCAACTTTGTCCAACATTCGCAAACAGAGACTATACTTACATGTCCTACAAACAGGTAGTACCATTATTTGCATAACTAACCAACCACCAACCACACACAAGAACAACTATCACCCTTCTCATCCAAAGCCTTGGCACTACCAACACCAAAAACAACCTAGGGCCACCCTACCCCCCCCCCCCCCCACCACCACCACCATCCCCAACCAAGAACCACTATCCTCCTTCCCATTACCAAAACCCTGTCACAACTACCAGCAACCACAACCAAATACCACTACTACTTCACCCAAGGGGGAACGCTGGCACTACCAGTAACAACCATACAACCACACTCTCTCTCCCACAACTATACATACCGTCTTGGCACTACCCATCACCAATGCCCAACCTCGCAACCTATCAACCAGCCATTCCCCTCACCCCCCACCCTACCCCACCACCCCTCACTCCCATCAGCCCCTCACCCCTCCCCCCCTCCCCCCCTTAATTCCCCCCCTTCACCCCCCCACCCCCACCTCTCACCCCTCACCCACCCTCACCCCCACACACCCCTCACCCCTCACCCACCCTCACCCCCTCACCCACCCTCACCCCTTACCCCCTCCCTCCCTCTCCAACTCAGCGTTATGCCGTCCACGTCGAGAGCATAAAGTAACGAGGATCTCGGCTCCGGGTGTCTCTAATTGTAATATATAGACGCCGCGCGACGGCCCATAGCTCGGGCGCGCAGTGGGCATCTCCAGCCCGTACCAGCAGGTGGGCGGGGTGGGCGGCTGGGCGGGCGGGATGGGCGGGATAGGCGGGCGGGTGGGCGCGAAGATGGGTACTTGGGTGGGTGGAATGGGCGCGGAGATGGGTAGCTGGGTATTTGGGCGATAGGTACGTGGGTGGATGGGTGGGTGGGTGGGCGCGAAGATGGGAAGTAGAGCGGTTTGGGCGCGCGGGCGGGAATACGAGCCGGAAATGTCGATATTTTATGGAAAGTAGACAACACGTAGAGAGAGAGAGAGAGAGAATGAGAGATTGAGATAGATAGATAGATAGATAGAGAGAGAGAGAGAGAGAGAGAGAGAGAGAGAGAGAGAGAGAGAGAGAGAGAGAGAGAGAGAGAGAGAGAGAGAGAGAGAGAGAGAGAGAGAGAGAGAGAGAGAGAGAGAGAGAGAGAGAGAGAGAGAAAGAGAGGAGAGAGACAGACAGACAGAGACAGAGAGAGAGAATATAAAAAGAGCGAGAACAGAATAATTCTAGTGATTAGTTTTTGAAAAGATACAAAAGGCCAGAGAAGAAA
>BOPN01007331.1:7500-12500 GCA_017312705.2 Penaeus japonicus | reverse complement strand
CCCTGCTTTTCTTCCTCTTTATCTTCTTCCTGTTTGCTTTCCTCCTTCCTTTGTTCTCTTTCTCTTTTTCTTTTCGTCCTACTCCAACTATTTCTGCTATTCTTCCTCTTTGCTTTCTTACATTCTTTGTTTTCTTTCTCTTTTTCTTTTCGTTCTCTCCCAGCTCTTTCTGCTTCTCTTCCTCTTTATCTGCTTCCTCTTTGCTTTCCTACTTCCGTTGTTCTGTTCCTGTTTTATCTTCTTCCTCTTTGCTTCCCTACTTCCTTTGTTCGCTTCCTCCTTCTTTTCGTCCTCCTCCAACTCCTAATTCTCCTCCTCTTTATCCCCTTCTTCTTTGCTTTACTACTTCCGTTGTTCTCTTCCTCTTTATCTTCCTCTTTGCTTTCCTACTTCCTTTATTCTCTTCCTCTTTCTTTTCCGTTTTCCTCCAACTCCTACTCTACATCATCCACAGTCCTTCGTCTCCTCGATTCCTCTTCCTCCTTCTAATTCTCGTAATATTATTTCTTCTCCTTCTCCTCGTGCTGTTCCTTCTCTTATACTCACTCTTATTTTCTTCATCATCATCTTCCTCCCTTCCTCCCTCTTCTTCTTCTCCACATTCTTCTCCTCATCCTCCACTTGATATCTCTTCTGTTATCGCTATTCTGTCCTTGTTCTTCATTTTCTTTAATTTACCCGCCCTTCCCCCGCCTACTCCTCCTCCTCCCTCTCCTTCTTTTTCTCCTCTTCCTCCTCCTCCTCTTACCCCTCTCCCCTCCTCTTCCTCCTCCTCCTCCTCCCTCTCCTCCTCTTTCATCCCCTCCCTCTCCTCCTCCTTCTCTTCCTCCTCTTTCTCCTTTTCCCTCATTCCCTCTCCTCCTCCTCCTCTTCCTCCCATCCTCCTCTTCTTCCTCCCATCCCCGCTTTCTCATACAGTAGAAAACCACAATAAACCTCTTGCTGTTGGTTGGTGTTAGCAAACGTACGCACGGTTATGCATATCTATCTCTGTACACATTTACTCGTATGCCTTTACGAGCATACAAGCAGCAAAGAGGATAAAGCTCAAAGACCAGTGACTCAAAATACCCCGACTCATGGCTCGCTGTTGAGGAAGAACGCACACCAACACACACACAAACAAACGGGATCGTAAATCACCGTCTTCTGGGAAGATCCGTCCACACAGGAATTCCTTTTCGGGAGTGGGGAAAAAAAGGGGTGGAAATTCTGCTCTAAAAGGAAAGCACTGACACACCTCGCTAAAGGAGTTGAATTAGAAGAATGGAAAGGTGGAGAGAGAAAAGGATGAAAGGGAGAGAAAGAATGAAAGGAAGGGAGAAGGGAGAAAGAATGGTAGAATAAAAAAAGAAAGATAAAAAGAATAAATGCGATGGAAGGTCGTAAGGGAGGACCGAGAGACGATGTACGAAGTGAAAAAAACAAATAAAAAAAATCTTTCGTTAGGACAGAAGACCAAGTTAAAGAAACAACAAAACAAAAACAAACAAAAACAAAAAAACATGAAAAACACGTAATAAAAAAAAATACACTTCCCATCAAATAACCAAATAAAACAAAAAATAAGAGAAATCCCAATAAATGAGAAAGAAAAAAGAGAAATAAGAAGAAAGGATAATAGCCAAAGCAGCCTCTTCTCCTCTTTCTCCTTCGCCGCCTTCGCACGCAGGGAAGGGACTAAGGGCGGCCATGATATGACAAGTTTGAATGGTTGAAAAGCAACTGCCGAGTAAATTGCTCAAATTGTGTAGGCATTAAGTTATCTAATCGTTAATCTTTCAGCCACCGTAGAAAAAGAAGAAAAAAAAAAAACTCGAGGGGGGACTTAGACGTGATAATTCGGAAGCTTTTAAAAAAAAGGGTGGGATTTAAAAGTGATTAGTCTGGAGAGGGAGAAGGACACACACACACACACACAGAGAATGAGACGCACACACACACGTAGAGAGAGAGAGAGGGAGAGAAAGAGGAAAATTAGGAGGGGAGAGAAGAGAAAGGATGGAAATAAAGTAGCGACATAGGAGAAGATACGGGGAAGGAGATAGAGAAGGAAAAGGAAAGAAGAGGAAAATAAAACAAAGGAGAGATAGAAGAGAAAATAAGGAGAGAAAGAGGCATTTCAATGACAATCCAGAAATGTGAACTTCATATGTTGGATATCTAAAGGTACTGCTTTCATTCCGTGTTCTACTCTCTCTCTCTCTCTCTCTTTCTCTCTTCTCTCTCTCACTCTCTCCATCTTTCTCTCTCTCTCTTTCTCTCTTCTCTCTCTCACTCTCTCCATCTTTCTCTCTCTCTTTGTCTCTCTCTCTCTCTCTCTCTCTCTCTCTCTCTCTCTCTCTCTCTCTCTCTCTCTCTCTTTCTCCCTCATTCTCTCTCTCTCTCTCTCTCTCTCTCTCTCTCTCTCTCTCTCTCTCTCTCTCTCTCTCTCTCTCTCTCTCTCTCTCTCTCTCTCTCTCTCTCTCTCTCTCTCTCTCTCTCTCTCTCTCTCTCTCTCCTTTCTCTCCTCTCTCTCTTCCTCTAACCTTTCCCAAAAATCCTTGTATTAGGCAATTTAATCTAGAAAAAAGACTACATAAAAGCATTCAGATACGTTTGTCCTTAAGAATATTGTTGACATTGTCGATGATTGTAGGAAAAAAAATGGTAATAAAATGATTGTTTGAGGTATAATTGGTAAACAGTTTGGAAATGGGTGTAGATATAGATATGAGATAGATTTAGATGCAAATAAGGAAGGATATATAAGACCTAATGTGAAGGTAAATGGGAAAGAGAGAGAGAGAGGTGAAAGAGAAGGATAATAAAGAGAGAGAGAGAGGTGAAAGAGAAGGATAATAAAGAGAGAGAGAGAGGTGAAAGAGAAGAAGAATAAAGAGAGAGAGAGATGAAAGAGAAGGATAACAAAGAGAGAGAGAGGTGAAAGAGAAGTATGATAAAAAGAGAGAGAGAGAGAGTACAGAAATGAGAAAGAGCAGAACCAGACAGACAAACAGACAGAACGAAAAACAAACAAATAGAATAGAAAGAGACAAGGAAAGTGACGTAACGGAACCTCAAGGCAAAAGTTCATCCAAGGCTAAAAAATACCTTATCAAGGACACTTCACACACAGGATAAGTCTGAAGATTATATCTATTGTATGACGCAATTAGAGATCACGTCAACACAGGTAAACATGCGCTGGTAAACATGTCTGCAAATGGAGTGTGTGTCTCGGTTTGTTTGCTTTTGACAGGAGGCTGGGGGCTATCTTTTGTTTGTTTGTGTGTGTTTGTTTGTGTTTGTTTGTGTGTGGTGGAGGTTGGGGGGGTTGGGAGGGAGGTTTGTGTGTGGAGGAGGTGGGGGTGGGGGGAGGTGGGGCGGGAGGGAGGTTTGTGCGTGGAGGAGGTGGGGTTGGGGTGGGGAGGTTTGTGTGTGGAGGAGGTGGGGATTAGAGGGAGTGGGGGTGGGTTGGGGGGGAGGTTTGTGTGTGGAGGAGGTGGGGTGGGAGGGAGGTTTGTGTGTGGAAGTGGGGGGGGGGGAGGTTTGTGTGTGGAGGTGGGGTGGGGGTGGGTGGGGAGAGGTTTGGGTGTGGAAGTGGGGATGGGGGGAGGTTTGTGTGTGTGTGTGTGTGTGTGTGTGTGTGTGAGTGTTCTTGTTGGGGTATGGGGGGGGGGGGTATGAGATTGTTTGTCGAGGTGCTTATGTCCATATATTCATTATACAATCCTTTTCACAAGTAAATTTTCACACGCAGAAACAACAGACATACACACACGCATACATACACACATAAAAAAAACAAGCGTAAAATAAGTACAATCTCACCCCTCACCCCCTCCCCCCCCTCCCCCCTCTCTCTCCCTTGTCCCACCCCCCTCTCCCCCTCCCTCCCTCTCTCTCCCCTTGTCCCCCCCTCTCTCCTTATCCCACCCCCTCCCTCCCTCCCTCCACCCTCCCTCCTCCCTCCCTCCCTCCCTCTCTCTCCCCTTGTCCCACCCCACCCCCCCTCCCCCTCTCTCCCCTTGTCTTATCCCCCCTCCCTCCCTCACCTCTCCCCTCTCCCCCCTCCTTCCCTCCCTCCCTCCCTCCTTCCCCCCTCCTCCTCCCCGAGCCAAGTCTCCCAAGCAGTTTTGTTCTCGCTCCTCCAACACGCACTTAAATACCAAAGCAATTAATCTCACGGAGGCAAGTAGGCCTAACAAATAGATAGCAAAAAAAAAAAAAAAAAAAAAAAAAAATCAATTCTGTTTTAGGTAATTGCTTGATTGTCTACAATTAAACAGGAGCCTTTTAGGCCTGGGAGGAGGGGGGGTGGGGGAGGAGGGGGGATGGGGGAGGGGGGGAGGGAGGAGAAATCACAGTTCTCATGGGATAAATTGGTAAAGAAGGAGAGGCAGAAGGTTGCGTTTTAACAGGAGCTGATTCTGGTCGTAAAGGATGCTTGTTATTGGGGATTTACTGGGGGGGGGGTGTGTGTGTGTGTGTGTGTGTGTGTGTGTGTGTGTGTGTGTGTGCGGGGAATAGAGGCAACAGCAGTGATGATATCACTGATATAAATATGAAATGACGATTGTACAAAAAAAAACATCGCAATGATAATCATCTTAATGAAACAGAAGTATCTTCCAAACGAAGAACAATTTCCTCGCAGATATGAAAACAGTCTTTGTGAGAAGGAGAGAGAGAGAGGGGGGGGTAGAGAGGGGGGGGAAGCGAGAGCGAAAGAGGGGAGAGAAGGAAGGAGGTAGGTAGGGAGGGAGGGAG
Source organism: Penaeus japonicus (assembly GCA_017312705.2). Lineage (NCBI taxonomy): Eukaryota > Metazoa > Arthropoda > Malacostraca > Decapoda > Penaeidae > Penaeus > Penaeus japonicus. The sequence continues at coordinate 7,748 of BOPN01007331.1, read as the reverse complement.
GGAGAGAGAGAGAGAAGAGAGAGAGAGAGAAGAGAGAAGAGAGAGAGAGAAAGAAAGAGAGAGAGAGAAAGGAGAGAGAGAGAGAGAGAGGAGAGAGAGGGTGATAGAGAGGGAGTTCAGAATAGACGCTGCAAGTATTACTTTCTTAAACCCAGTGACGAGTCGTAAATAAAGTTACATTAGATTGATTAAAGATAAATCACAGAAGTAGAAGTAATTTCAATATAAGAATAGTACGTATCACTACC
>BOPN01007330.1:57500-60650 GCA_017312705.2 Penaeus japonicus | reverse complement strand
CTCTCTCTCTCTCTCTCTCTCTCTCTCTCTCTCTCTCTCTCTCTCTCTCTCTCTCTCTCTCTCTCTCTCTCTCTCTCTCTCTCTCTATTTATATATATATACATCCATATCCATATCCATATCCACATCCATATCCATATCCATATCCATATCCATATCCATAACCATAACCATATCCATATCTATGTCCATATCCATATCCACATCCACATCCACATCCACATTCACATCCACATCCACATCCACATCTACATCCCTCTCCCTCTCCCTCTTTTTCTTTCTCTTTCTCTCTCTCTCATATATATATATATATATATATATATATATATATATATATATATATATATCCATCTCCCTCTCCCTCTCCCTCTCCCTCTCCCTCTCCCTCTCCATCTCCCTTAGAAAATAAATTAGTCTTTCTAGTGACATTTCATAAGATATAATGTACCTAAACAATACCTCTCACCTGACAGTAACCTTTAAAGAAATATAACTTACGAATTGAACTAGATATTAAACATTTCTACGAAATGGTACACGAGCCTCTTCGAAATAGCGTTTATAATTGGATGTTCACATTCCATTACTTAAACAATGCACTGGAAACGATAATCTCAAATGCATTAATTTTCGGGATAGTCTCGGCACTTTTCGCCTCCGAGCAGCAGGAACCTCTCGCCAACTTCATGTCTGACATTTCTAAACAACTCACCTTTTTGGCCTCTTCCTCTTTTTCTTTATCAGTCACAAAGAGATACGTTCGATTATCTAGGCATTCATATATCCCCACGAATTAAAAATAGATAAAGATACTTACTAGGAACAGGGGAAAGAATGGCTTTTTGAAGAGAAAAAGCGTGAGCAACCCACACTCAACCTCGCTTCTCTTCTCGTCGCTCTCCGAAGCATAGAGGTCCATGTGAGTCATCGCCTGAGAACGCGCTTTCACTCGCTCTGATTACCCTGCTCAATTTTTCTCGATTATCTTCAATAGCTCTCAAATTTAGAATTAAGAGAGTGTCAGGAAGCGAGCCACTCGGAAAGAAATTCGTTGCATTTCCGTGACATGTGTTCAACGTGTTTAGATTTCGCTGGAATTAGGGTTATGTAGGAATGTATTCTTTGGTTGTTTGTTTGAATCTTCTATCTCACTATGTATGCAGATACACTGGTGTGCAAAATACGTATGCACATATACAGACATGGATAAATAGATACATATATGGACACAAATGTGCAGTCACACAAAATACACACACGCACGCAGGTGTGTGTGTGTGTATGTGTGTGTGTGTGTGTGTGTGTGTGTGTGTGTGTGTGTGTGTGTGTGTGTGTGTGTGTGTGTGCATATGGATAGATAGATACACACAATAAAATCTACGTGTGATTGCAAGTGAGCTTACAGAGTGGTATTTAAGCGCCACGCACACACGCCTCTCATAGCGTGTGACCGCCTGTCATTTATTCCTTTTAAGGCTCAGCTCCCAACGAAGGCCTCGGCGCTCAGTTACGCAGCCCATCATCCTCCAGCTCCTTACTAAAGGCGTCTCCCTGTTCTTCCCCCGAAGTTGTGTACAGGGAAGAGCAGTATATTTGAAGATCAAAGGCTTTGTACCTGTACTTTGCACAGCGAGAGAGAGAGAATGAGAGTTTCTGGATGGATCGCTGGTGCCCCTGTCTTTCTGTTGTTCATTGTACTGGATCAGCCCGAATTCGTTAGGGTTGGCTTCCCCAGAGGAGCAAATAAAGTTCATACGACTCTCAAAGGTAAATTACAGGGAAGTTTCTGGCTATTTCACATCGCTGGACTAAGCTGTTCTTCCGGAATATCAAAGCTGCATCCAGTTAACCAGCTTGTATTTCACTGTATCTATAATCACCGTCAACACAACCGGTTTCAGAGGGGGATAACTTCTGTTTTTCTTTTTCTTTTCTTTTTTATTATTCTCTTCTTTGTTCTCTTATCTTCCTTACCTCCTTACATCTTCTCTCTTATACTTACTACCTTTGGTTATCTGAGACAGGATTCAGTGTGTTTCAGAGATGCTCTACATCAGCACTCCCATAACTTTCGGATACTTTACCTCCTTGCTTCGAAGCTGAGTTCGGAAAAGGAAAGTGTGATTCAGTTTCCCGCCAATTTTGTCTGCTTTAGACGCTCGTGCTGATGCAGATCATTAGCAACCAAGGAAAGTTGTCTCTTCTTCTTCGACTACTTATTCCTCCGTGGTTATTGGCTTCGTTTTCCTTTAATGCCTTTTGTATATTCCAATCCACATTTATCTCCGTACCAAAGGAGGAGGAAGCAGAACGTGAAAGGAGCGCTTCGGATAAAGAGAGACTACGTGCTTATTTCTATTTTTTTTTTTTGCCTTCGTTCTCGTTCTTTGTTATTTAGTTAATTAATGTTACATGATTTGGTTTCCTGCAGGGTTTGTTTGTTTGTTTGTTCCAATGTCTTAATCGCTAACTTATTTTTATTTATCTATGTATTTATTCTTTCCTATTACTGAATTCTACACTTTTGTATGCCACTAGATATCAAATGCAAAGTCTAGAGTAACACTTTCAATTCAGATTAACCAATTTAATAATCGGAGTGCATTATGTAATCAAAATAAAGCGCCACGCCTGCATCTAATAAAATTATTCAGTGATAATGTCCATTAATCGTGATATTCGTTAATTAATTTCTCTTTGACATTGTTAACATATTAAACTTTGTCAGTACATCGATAGCTGTCAACACATATCTATAATCTTACTTTGATATAACTATGTCATATGAAATCAAAGACTAAATTAATCCGCATTATTAGGGTACTAATGAAAGAGTAACGTGTCAATCAGTATTGTGACGTCATCAAATAGAACGTGCGAAAAAAAAATTGCACAAAATTCGCATTAATTGCTACGATATTGTTTTCTCAACCATTACCTCCCCTAGCCCCCCCCCCACACACACACACACAAAAAAAAAAAAAAAAAATTGCCATCATGTTTCATAACGACTGACCGAAACGTAAAGGTTATATAACACAGAATCACAACAACAGTAATATTATCTTTCCAAACGATTTACCGAAACGAAAATCCTCTCACATACGTAATTATTTGGATAACGTTGGTCTCATTTTCTAACATGTTATT
>BOPN01007330.1:52500-55000 GCA_017312705.2 Penaeus japonicus | reverse complement strand
GTGTGTGTGTGTGTGTGTGTGTGTGTGTGTGTGTGTATGTATGTATGTATGTGTATGTATATATACATATAAATACCCACACGTGTCTATACCAAATATCGTTAAAGAACGTTCCTCAAGGCTACACTTAAAAGAAAATATTATCAAAAAGAAGTTTTCTATTGGATTCTGATGTATAAAGAAGTTTACTGTATAACCTACTTTCCCATATAGATCACAAACCTGCAGTCCTGGTGTACTTCTCAGATTTCAAACTACGTATAGATTTGTCATAGACCATCTGAATATAAGGCATAAATAAGTGCTCGTAGTTGGATGAAAGAGCGAGCGAGCGTGAGAGAGAGAAAAAGTGAGAGACAGAAAGAGAGAGAGAGAGACAGAGAGAGAAAGTCTGACAAGTCTACTGGTCCCTCTGTAAATTCACATATCTATTCCAAAAACTTACAGTGAGAGAGATAAAAAAGAGAGAAAGAGACAGACAAACACAGACAGACAGCCATAGAGAAACAGATTCAGAAAAGAAAAGAAAAGAAAGAGAAATTCAGCCAGAGACCAAGACCATGACCCCCCCCCCAAAAAAAAAAAAAAAAAAAAAAAAAAAAAAACGAGCAGCAACACTCCCACAGGGTATACTCACGCCCCACCACAGGTAATACTACTCCTTGCACTATGATTCCCCCGAGGTAGTTGAGGGCGCCGGCCACTGCCAACAGCCACCATCCCGCGAGGGTGCAGAAGATCCCCAGGCCTGCCAACATTAGCACTACCAACACCTGTTTGATAACGAGACAGATGAGGGAGAGTGTAAGGTTGTTTGGTTATATATTTAGACTCGTAATGTATTCATGATTGATGATAGGTATATGTGTGTGTGTGGTATTATGCTTTCTCTTTCTATCTATCTCTTTCTCTTTCTCTTTCTATCTCTATCTCTCTCTCTTTCTCTCTCTCTTTAAACTATCTATCTATCTCCTCTCTCTCTCTTTCTCTCTCTCTCTCTCTCTCTCTCTCTCTCTCTCTCTCTCTCTCTCTCTCTCTCTCTCTCTCTCTCTCTCTCTCTCTCTCTCTCTCTCTCTCTCTCTCTCTCTCTCTCTCTCTCTCTCTCTCTCTCTCTCTCTCTTCCTTTCTCTCTCTCTCTCTCTCTCTCTCTCTCTCTCTCTCTCTCTCTCTCTCTCTCTCTCTCTCTCTCTCTCTCTCTCTCTCTCTCTCTCTCTCTCTCTTTTATCTATCTCTCTCTCTCTCTCTCTCTCTCTCTCTCTCTCTCTCTCTCTCTCTCTCTCTCTCTCTCTCTCTCTCTCTCTCTCTCTCTCTCTCTCTCTCTCTCTCTCTCTCTCTCTCTCTCTCTCTCTCTCTCTCTCTCTCTTTCTTTTTCTCTCTCTCTTATTATGTTTTTGTTGCTCTCTCTCCTTATCATAAGCATGATGGACAGAAACTCATGAAGATATAGAGACTAATCCTAAGGATACTATCTGTATAAACACACAAGAGAGCAGATATATAATACACAATCCTACATGCCAAAGAGAAAGGGAGAGAAAAAAAGTTAAGGAAATTAAATAAAATTGATTTGTTAAATCGCCTGTCATTTTCTATAACCACACACTTATATACACACTAACATACACACACATACATACACACACATAGACACACACACACACACAGACACACACACGCACTCACACACACACACACACACACACTCATACAAATAAACATAAAAAACAAGGAGAGTAAAAATACCAATAATGGAGTAAAAGAGAAATTATAAGTAAAATGAATACTTATGAGAATATTAATAAAACATTAATTACAACTGAAAAAAAAACAGAATGAGACAAAATATATCTATATATAAAAAATATAATAGCTACATGATATAGAAATTAACACAAAATCATAAAATATATATCAAACAGAATAAAACTTTTCAACAATGAAAACAAAGTTGATATGATTTGCTTTGAACAAAAACAAACAAAAGAATCCTTTAATCTCATAAATGATTCAGTTCAATATATATATACTCACTAAAGGTCATAGAACAAATAAACAAAAAGGGAATGCATAGTATGACGAAAATCGGCAAAACAACTAAAACTAATGAAAATAAAAGAAAATAAAAAAACAAAACCAAACAAAAATAATAAGGCCTGGATCTCGAAAATATTTGTGATGATTTTTAGTAAGCTTATAAAACATGAAAGACAATTGGTGTTTTTCGTTAACAAAATCATAGCGTTATAAAAGGTTTTATGTTTGCCTTTTTCTCCTGATTATTTCATTTCATATAAAATTGTTTTCTGTTTATTCCCGTTAATTTGTTTTATCTGTAGTCTTTTTTGTACCAGTTTTGTATCCTATTTTTAAAAAGTGCTAATGACAAAATCCGTTATTTTTTATGAACGTTGATGACAGAATACCTTCACGAGTTTTATATATGAACCAATCAGCTTCTAGGGGCGTGGCTTAGCACATGAGTAACTATAGTTCCATAGTT
>BOPN01007330.1:45000-47500 GCA_017312705.2 Penaeus japonicus | reverse complement strand
CTCTCTCTCTCTCTATCTATCTCTCGCTTTCTTTCTGATGTTCATAGTGACAGTGGTAACAGTTTTATTTCTTAAGCTATTCACTCAAATTGATGATGATGAAAATGATGTTGGTAGTATCAGTGATAGTGGTGGAAATAGTGATAATGATAATGATGATTTTAACAATAATGATGATGATAATAATAATTATCATAATTATAAAAATAAGGATAATGATGATACTTACAATAATAATAATGATGATAATAATAACAATAATGATAATAATTACAATAAAAGGATAGAATAAACACGACTAATGGTACAAATAACAACAACAATAATAGTGATAGATAAATAATGGTTTATCCATATGTACGAAAAGCTATGATTTAGATTTGTATATTTTCTTTCTCTTTTCTTTATCCAAATACCCCCTCCCCCCCAACAATATGCACGTCAATGGGGAGGGGGGGGGGGGGTAGAACACGCAAAAATGAAGCTAAAACAAAACAAACATTACAGGGACGTTGGTGTTATTTTGCCTTTGTAGTTGTTGGTTTTGTTTTTGTTATGTATTGTAGCGTGTTGGGTTTAAAACAGAATATTTGCATCTATTTAGGGAAGAGAGAAAACAAAGGGAAGAGAGACAGAGGGATAGGGAGAGAGAGAGGTGGGAGAGAGTGAGAGAGAAAGAGAGAGATAAAGAGAGAGAGAAAGATATATATATATATATATATATATATATATATATATATATATATATATATATATATAGAGAGAGAGAGAGAGAGAGAGAGAGAGAGAGAGGAGAGAGAGAGAGAGAGAGAGAGGGAGAGGAGGGAGGGGGAATGGAGGGAAGAAGAGAGGGAGGAAAGGAGGGAGGAATGGAAGGAAATAGGGAAAGAGGGATATATATAAAGAGAGAGATAGCGAGAGAGAGAAGTCAACTTAGATTTCTAATAACAGGCAGTGATTTCATGTTCCGTATTAAATCACATTTGCACGTTCTTATTTGCCTTGCTACTTAATCCCCTCGTCTCTTTATTTCTTAGAAGGCAGGGGCTACTCTGGGGTACACATATTACTGAATCACCGGGACATTTGCTCCATTCAAAGGGTACACTGGAGTCTGAGAATATATCAGTGGTACACACATATTGTAAAAATAATAATAATAATAATAAATAATAATAATAATAATAATAATAATTCCATCAAATCAAATTCAATACTAGTACTATTTAGTCTCATTTATAGTACATAGACCGTATTTAGGTACTTCTAATAATTAGGCAAGATTAGTATATATAACAGATATTTATGCAACAGAGCAAGATATTTTTTTTTATGAAACACTTAGTCCATTTTACCAATGTTCTGAAAACTATAAAATCGTTGTACCTCTACACATACATATTTCATAATAATATGTTTAAAAAATAATTAATGTTAACAATTCTCAATCTGTATTTCTAAAAACACATAGAAACCTCTTAGAAAGCTAAATGAGTAAAAAAAAAATGCAGCCACACTTGCTATAACGAAGGACCGGGAAATAATCCTTTTCCAATCTAATTTTCCTAAAGCTATCTTCTACCCTTATATATATATAACCTTATGGATATCCTTATATATAAAGAATATCACCATAAACAGTCACTATACTCGTTATGCTTCTAACATCTTCACACCTTTTAACTTTTAACTTTTGTGTCGTTATTTCCCCGAACTCAAGTTTGTCTGTCAAGTTCGGAACTTGGGTGTCAGTGAGATGAAAATCTGGTATGATTTAATCACATGTGGATGAATAAAAGTCATGGCGAAAATCAAGTCATTTATTTCCCTATTCGGTAATACAAGCAGTCCAAAGCTGACAGTCTCACTATATAAATCACACTTATGCTGCAAATGCATAACTGTCCTGCAAATGCATAATTGTCCTGCAAATTCGCTATTCATTCTTACATAATGAACACCCATGGACTAGGAGAGACATCTATCTCTCCAACTTAGCATACAATTCGAGATATTTCTTATAAAACTAATTAGCACATGATAGAGGGAGATGAAACACAGCCACAATAAAGGAAACAACAGCATGTGACGTTTCGAATCGGAATGCATTCAATAAACCAGACAATAATAATAATAAGAAGAAGAAGAAGAAGAAGAAAAAGAAGAAGAAAAAGAAAAAGAAAAAGAAGAAGTAGAAGTAGAAGTAGAAGTAGAAGAAGAAGAAGAAGAAGAAAAAAAAGGATAAGGATTCTAATCTGATTCAAAACGCCAAGGGTTTATATTTCCCTTAATATCCTGGTTGTGTTTCATTTATTTTCATACAAACATTAGTTTTCTTTTGACACAAAATTAAGTATAATGATGTAACTGAGTCTTTCTGTTGACATCAGGTCGGAGCACCAATATGTTGTCTTTTTATGACATAACTTAAGTAACTTGAAGACTTCTAGCACTTACATATAAAATGAGTATTGTTTTCACTACAAAACTGAGCACATAA
>BOPN01007330.1:7500-15000 GCA_017312705.2 Penaeus japonicus | reverse complement strand
CTGGCGATGGTTGCCATGTGGGCGGCAGGAGGTGAGTGGCTCTTGCCATGGTCAGTAATTGACCATTGCTGTTCATTGTGTTTTCTCATTTTTTTGTTATAATTATCACCATTATCATAATTTTTTTTTCGTTTTCCTTCTTTCCTTTTCCTTTACTCTTCTTCCTCCTCCTCCTCCTCCCCTATTGTGATTATTATGATTATTGCCAAATCATTGGTAATAGTGTTCTGTGGTGATCATCGTAGTTATAGTTAACACACACACACACACACACACACACACACACACACACACACACACACACACATATATATATATATTATACTTAAGCGTATGCAAGGAAATTATTCACCATAACCACCTTTCCATCTCAGGCTTCCTGCTCCACCTGCACATAACGGCCAGGCGGAAGGCAAAACGCGAGTTCGACGCCCTTCCATTCGACCATCCTGACCGCGTCAAGTACGGAGGTATCCTCCTGCCAGGCAGCGTGGCCGCGTCCTATCCAACGGCCAACGTCGCTGGCCCTCTGGCGGCAGCAGCGTCGTCCGCGCCTCCTTCTCCAGGCCAGCAGGGGTCTTCCGCAAAGGGATCGGATCCACCAGGGGGGTATCCACATCAGGGACCGTATCCACCTCCACAGGGGCAGTATCCACATAAGGGACCATATGCACCTACACAGGGACAATATCCACCTCCACAGGGTCAGTACGCAGCTAGTGCTCCGCCAAATAACTCGATGAAGTACGATGAAGACCCACCGCCATATTCGGAAATCTAAATGGATTGCTTTCCGTTTTGAAGTCCAGAATTCGCTATTGCTTTTATTAAGAGAACTGTAATGTGGTAAGTTTATTTTGAAGAATTATTTGGATTTATAAGTTTGCTGATAGTGTTACTGTTTTGTTTTTGTTTTTGATGAAAATGACATTAAGGATTTATGCACATATTTGCAAATAATCCATGATAACTGTGCAATCTTAAGAGTAAATGGAAATGGTGTAAATGAGGGAGAGATAAGAAATGATTGAATGTAATTTAATTTGCTATTTCATGTTACCATATAACTGTATACACATGGCTCACTATAAGATGACATTCCTTGTGGGAATTATATATACATAGTTATTTATTCACTGTTAATTATATGTGTGTGCATGCGTGCGTGTACGTATACATGTGCTTATGTGTGTGTTATGCAACAGGTACTTAAACCGTTATATGATTTGTGTGTGTGGTCCTGGGTAGGACCTTAAACTGCAACCGGGTAAGGAACTCAGGCTTGGGAAAGCCAGAGTTTTGGGGAGTGTACAGTCACCCCTTAACCTTACTTGCTCTCAGGTCCAACCCTGCCCAGGTTGGTAGTACCTGTTAGGGCCCCGTACCAGGGTCACGGTGAAACCATTGGCAGCAGAATGGTGGATGGTGTCAGGAAGCTTTCTATGGTACAACCATTTTTCTCTGGTTCCTGTCATCACGCATGTCCGGCGCCCAACAGTGCAGCTGTTATCCGCGGCGGAGATGCCTCCTCCAAGTTAGCTGGAGACTGCGACCTAAGAAAGGAAACTTGGGACCCCTACTTAGGTTTTTTCTTCGTGAGAAGACGTCCCTGTCTACCCTTCTAAGGCGTGATCTTATCACCCGGGGGGCCACGGCGGGTCGTACTCGACCCATCCGTCTATGACCATTATCTCGTTAGTGAAAAGAAAGTGATCGAAAGCAGAAGTTTAGAGTTAGATGAATGGAATTCAGAATATCAACTGTTTAGTTTGACGTGAACTTGCATGTTCGTAGATCAGAATTTGCATTGAACTCAACTTTGAAACGCAGGTTGTTTTTTTCAACAAATAAATCACAAAAAAGTATTTTGCATCTCGTTCAAATACGGCCATATATATCAACACAAATAATTTCCTGTACGTGTCATACACTGTCCAGTTAAATGTTAAATGTTACAACTACCTTTTTTTTGAGTAATTTTTGTACGATGTTATTGTATTTTATTTGCGCAATAGCTGTTATGATATATATGTTCTGCGCATATAGTTGTATTTCTTGATTCCATAGCAAAGCCGTGATTGAGTTAGTTATATAAGGTACCGAAGAAATATATATCGTTACCAGCATAACTTGTAATCAAGCAATTCCCAAGAGAAACGGAAATACCTACTAATATTTGTACTCTAGTCACTGTTTAGATTCATCTACCCTTGGTATATTAAAAGAACATGAACAGAAAGGAACCGAACTGAATTTGAAATGCAAAAAATAGACAGTTATTCAAAGTAAATGACCAAAAAATAAGCAGAGAGACATTCTTTAGCAGAGAGACCTTCTTAAGCAGAGACCTTCTTAAGCAGAGAGACATTCTTAAGCAGAGAGACATTCTTAAGCAGAGAGACATTCTTAAGCAGAGAGACATTCTTTAGCAGAGACCTTCTTAAGCAGAGAGACATTCTTAAGCAGAGAGACATTCTTAAGCAGATACCTTCAGTTTAAAGGGATATCTAAACTTTAGTGGAAAATAATTACACCAAAAAATCCTTTCTAGCTCCTCAAGAAACAATAAGACGTGTCTGAGACTCTAGTTCCTGATGCTCAACTGCGGATTCCAGGAGGTAATCACACCCAAAAGAAAGGAAGTTGAACAGATCTGCAGCAAAAAGGCAGAACGCATTAACTCCAAAATCCATGTTTTGAGAAAATCGATGTTAAAGGTTTGGCTGCATGTATATTTACTCCTATCATTGTTATCGATATACAAAACTGACCATACTTTTATTGACATTCAGACACCATGATGATTGTATCGTCTTCGTCTTTAAATGACGATTCCACAGTTACCAAATTCATAAAAATCGCATTTTTGGAGTTAATGCGTTCTGCCTTTTCACTGCAGAGATGCAATCACAGTCCAGTTCTGTACGAGGAGGCTGAACAGAGGCAATCAATCACAGGCCACAGCTCTCATGCACGACTGTCTCTCTTTATCGCCAAAGCACATGGCAATGTAGGCCTGAAGCTCCCGTGATGTCAGTTGCCATGTAGTTCAATGGCCCTTTATATAAATTATGATAGAACTAAATAAACCATTTGGACGACTTAATCATAGGTAAAGATAAAAGGCGTTAGCAATGAGTGACAAAGAAATGAATTCAGAAAAGGATAAAAAAAAAGAAATTTTAGAAATTATTAAAAAAAGGAAAAAAAAAAAGTTTTACAAGGTAAAAACTAAATATTTGTTACATGGAATAAAACGAAAATAAACGAAAAAGGTTACTCAAAAGAATAAACAATAAAATAAGAAATAGCATAAAACCTGATTAAAACCGGGGAGATGAACCGACCAATCACTGTTAAAAGATGCAGCCTCCGTCATCAGGTAGGAGATAACTCTTTAATAAAACCATTGATAATAATCAGAATAATATTGGCGACAGATATTATAATTGCAATAATGATAAAATTGGCAATGATTATATTGATATTATCATTACTACTATTATTGTCATTTATTGTTCTTGTTATCATCTTCATCACTTTTATCATTATCGTTATCAAAAGTATTTCTATCATTATGTTTCATCATCATCTTCATTACCGTTATTCTTATTATCATTATCATCATTATCATTATTGTTACTATCATCAGGATTATCATTATCATCACCTTTAAGAAGATGATGAGGGTGAAGATAATTCTGCTGAGGATGATGACGATGACTTGTATTTTTGTTGCTGTTAAACCATTATATATTTTCTTTTTCTTTTTTCTTTTTTATATACAGAAGGCATGGTAGATGGAAGATAGGAGTCGATTCAATATTTATGAACCACCAGTTATAAAATTATATGCAACTTGCCTCATCCTATTCCTCTTATGTTTTCCAAATATTCATTATCACGTAATTCTTGTATTGAGAATACGGGGATGTTTTTGTTTATACTATCTGTGTTTTGTTTAGTTATCCCTTGCAAGTAGCAACAGAAAACGAGATGCATCATATTTTCTCTTAATTTATAATGGAAACTATTTTATATTTTATAGGCACTGTACAATACTGCAGTTATCATTCCGAAGACACGTGTAATTATCGTCTTGCAAAGATTCTTTTTTGATAAGTTATCATATAGATATTTATATTAATATTACTTCATGTACAATGATGGTAAAGCCCGCCCCCTGGTTATGAATAGTAGTTTAAAAATGATTATTGAGTGATATAACAAAACATATAAACAATATGGTAAAATAAAGGGATGCAGATACACGATACAATTATATACAAAATAAAAGTTATAAATGAGATAAAGCTCGCAATGTCGTGAGGTGTATTAGCGGAAGTAAAGGCAAACAAGTGGTCGGGTAGCCAGGCAAATATCCTTATTACGTGATGAGCCAGACTACACTCCATTTGGGGTGACACACACACACACACACACACACACACACACACACACACACACACACACACACACACACACACACACACACACACACACACACACACACACACACACACACACACACACACATACACACATACCGTTTGAAAACTGAGGTACATATTCTTAAAGAAAAATAAATTCAATTAAGAAGTCGATCTTGAAGGAAAGGATAAGCCAGATGTTGACTCGCGAGTGAGTGTGCCAACGAGTGTTGACTCGTGAGTGAGTGTGCCAACGAGTGTTGACTCGACCTGAGCTTGGTCCTTACCCCTTGTTTTAGTACTTTTGAGAATTTTTTTTACTGAGCATTAGAATTTGGTGTTGCTCACTGGCCCTATAAGTGGGTTGGAGTGAGGTAGATCTTGTTTAGATTCGCTTTATTTATAGATAAATAGTAAGGTTTTACATTAATTGGTTATGTATATAAATATAATAAAAATGGTTTGTTTTGTTCCCCGTCACTATGTAGTATATTGCCTTTTCNAGGTACCGAAGAAATATATATCGTTACCAGCATAACTTGTAATCAAGCAATTCCCAAGAGAAACGGAAATACCTACTAATATTTGTACTCTAGTCACTGTTTAGATTCATCTACCCTTGGTATATTAAAAGAACATGAACAGAAAGGAACCGAACTGAATTTGAAATGCAAAAAAAAGACAGTTATTCAAAGTAAACGACCAAAAAATAAGCAAAGAGACATTCTTTAGCAGAGAAACCTTAAGCAGAGACCTTCTTAAGCAGAGAGACATTCTTAAGCAGAGAGACCTTCTTAAGCAGATACCTTCAGTTTAAAGGGATATCTAAACTTTAGTGGAAAATAATTACACCAAAAAATAATTTCTACCTCCATAAGAAACAATAAGACGTGTCTGAGACTCTGATGCTCAACTGCGGATTCCAGGAGGTAATCACACCCAAAAGAAAGGAAGTTGAAAGGAAGATGCAATCACAGTCCAGCTCTGCACGAGGAGGCTGGACAGAGGCAATCAATCACAGGCCACAGCTCTCATGCACGACTGTCTCTCTTTATCGCCAAAGCACATGGCAATGTAGGCCTAAAGTTCCCGTGATGTCAGTTGCCATGTAGTTCAATGGCCCTTTATATAAATTATGATAGAACTAAATAAACCATTTGGACGACTTAATCATAGGTAAAGATAAAAGGCGTTAGCAATGAGTGACAAAGAAATGAATTCAAAAAGGATAAAAAAGAGAAATTTTAGAAATTATTAAAAAAAGGGAAAAAAAAAGTTTTACAAGGTAAAAAATAAAATACTTGTTACATGGAATAAAACGAGAATAAAAGAAAAGGTTACTCCAAAGAATAAACAATAAAATAAAAAATAGCATAAAACCTGATTAAAACCGGGGAGATAAACCGACCAATCACGGTTAAAAGATGCAGCCTCCGTCATCAGGTAGGAGATAACTCTTTAATAAAACCATTGATAATAATCAGAATAATATTGGCGACAGATATTATAATTGCAATAATGATAAAATTGGCAATGATTATATTGATATTATCATTACTACTATTATTGTCATTTATTGTTCTTGTTATCATCTTCATCACTTTTATCATTATCGTTATCAAAAGTATTTCTATCATTATGTTTCATCATCATCTTCATTACCGTTATTCTTATTATCATTATCATCATTATCATTATTGTTACTATCATCAGGATTATCATTATCATCACCTTTAAGAAGATGATGAGGGTGAAGATAATTCTGCTGAGGATGATGACGATGACTTGTATTTTTGTTGCTGTTAAACCATTATATATTTTCTTTTTCTTTTTTCTTTTTTATATACAGAAGGCATGGTAGATGGAAGATAGGAGTCGATTCAATATTTATGAACCACCAGTTATAAAATTATATGCAACTTGCCTCATCCTATTCCTCTTATGTTTTCCAAATATTCATTATCACGTAATTCTTGTATTGAGAATGCGGGGATGTTTTTGTTTATACTATCTGTGTTTTGTTTAGTTATCCCTTGCAAGTAGCAACAGAAAACGAGATGCATCATATTTTCTCTTCATTTATAATGGAAACTATTTTATATTTTATAGGCACTGTACAATACTGCAGTTATCATTCCGAAGACACGTGTAATTATCGTCTTGCAAAGATTCTTATTTGATAAGCTATCATATAGATATTTACATTAATTTTCCTTCATGGACATTCAAAATAAAGCCCATTTCAACTCTATCACACTATTACGAGGCAGTAACTCACTGTTGAAAGGCAAATATTGCAAGATTTCGATCAGATTAGGTAAGGACAGTACACCCATCCACGATTAATCGAAGCACAATACACGCAGTCGTAATACCTACATTACGTCCCGGTAGTAATGTATATGTAGTGACACATTTTATTCATACACCAACCGTGATGCATAACATTTGAGTAACGATTCTGAGTCTGCAATACGTATCATATCCTTTATTGGTAAAGCTCCTATCTTTGTAATATCAAAGTAAGACTCAATGCTGATCTCTGTTAATTTGTCGATATCTAAGCTGGTACTTCTGATTTTTTTTTCCCCTTTTTTTGTGTTTATTATTTTTTTTCATGTCAAAATGTACAAGGGTGGTAAAGCCCGCCCCCTGGTTATGAATGGTAGTTTAAAAATGGTTATTGAGTGATATAACAAAACATATAAACAATATGGTAAAATAAAGGGATGCAGATACACGATACAATTATATACAAAATAAAAGTTATAAATGAGATAAAGCTCGCAATGTCGTGAGGTGTATTAGCGGAAGTAAAGGCAAACAAGTGGTCGGGTAGCCAGGCAATTATCATTATTACGTGATGAGCCAGACTACACTCCATTTGGGGTGACACACACACACACACACACACACACACACACACACACACACACACACACACACACACACACACACACACACACACACACACACACACACACACACACTCACATACATACATACACACGCGCGCAGAAATAAACATAATTACATAAAGAATATAATGATACCGTTTGAAAACTGAGGT
>BOPN01007329.1:37500-45000 GCA_017312705.2 Penaeus japonicus | reverse complement strand
CTGGCTCGTGAAGCGCAAACTTGAGAGAAGGGTAACCTGGTCCCCAGTCGAGGTTGAACTGAAGTCTTGGTAGAGTCCCCAGAGGTCACGAGAAAGGAGCCCTGGCCAAAACGCCAGACTGGTGTGGAAAGTACGTCCCTGCTGTAGTTCGTCATGCGAAGCATATGAACAATCTACATTTTAAGTGCAGCATTCAAAGTAAATCGACATTTTTGTTCTCTCTCGGAGACACAAGATGTGCTTTGGATGTTAAAAGGTTAATGGAGGTCCATTGCCTTGTTTGACTAAAATAAAGCTTCACCTTTCCTCACGTTTGAAATTCAGTCTAGAAGTAAATGTCATTAAATGGACAATAACCACGTTATTAAGCGTAATCTTACGGCGATCATTTATAGCTTTGCCAACATTGGTAGACTTCTAAAAACTAGGAAACAATCAGTCACAGTCAGTACATAACCCCATAACGTTCGCCATCTTACTAGCATTACCATTTCGTTATAAAACAATAGAAAAGACCCCGACCACATAAGCAACACCATTCCATGCACAACCTCTAACTTATATCCCATACTGCCATGCAATCGAAAACCAGATATACTTTCGTTTTCCCAGCTGACAGATACCCATTTGGAGCACGCAACAAGAATTTGTAAAGGAAAGAAACAGAGAGAATGAAACGTGTGAAGCGCAAATCAATGGTGAGAATTATGATACATGCCATGTAAACGAAAATTACAATATGTAAAGATCCAATTATTCAGCAGCGATTATATCGTGTAAAGCTACATACAAAGATATCAAATTATAATAATAAATGAAAGGACACTGCAGGGACATTTCAGGTCTGTCAAGATGACAGTTAAAGTTCATTTGTTTTAGAATCAACAGTAGTCAATAAATGACAAGTTGAGAGAGAGAGAGAGAGAGAGAGAGAGAGAGAGAGAGAGAGAGAGAGAGAGAGAGAGAGAGAGAGAGAGAGAGAGAGAGAGAGAGAGAGAGAGAATGGATGGATGGATATTAAGAAAGGAATATCAAAAGATAAATTAGGACAAAGCTATGAGCTCAATTAGCTAAGTCAAACTCAACTTGGTCTGTGAGATAAAATTCATGTGGTTCGCAAGATTTTTTAACTGCCTAGGTGGCGTTGTACATCAAAAGCGGCCTCTGGCAACAGAAAACCAACGACATATTTTCCCCGTCTATAAACACTTCAGAGCCAATGGAAAAGACGGCTAAGGAGAAAGACAAAGAGAGATAGTGTGTGTGTGCGTGTGTGTGAGTGAATTTGCGCATGTGTATGTATGAATGTATACAACATGCCTTGAATCAGACTTGATATTTTATAACAGAAGCACAACAACAATACATAGTCTAAATTTCTCTCTACGAACACATTTCCGTGGCATTTTACTCCCATACACAAGAGTCATTCAAGAAAAAAATATATTACTTGTCGCTTTAAAGCCTAAGTTATGAAATCACTTAAATAAGAGAGAGTAAAACACACATGCTTTGTATACACGTCCTGACCAATGCTCCGTAAGCATTGCGTACCACAATCACTCGCTGCAGGGAAATGTTGCTGCAGTGGACTCTTTTATATAACACGACCCCACAGCAAGGCTCCCTTAGTTCATGGTGACTGCAGTACTTACCAAAGGATTTACGTAAACAAGACAGCCCTCTACACAGACTTAGTTATAAGAAAAAAATGAGGGTTTAATTTTCAGTTACGAAATGTAAACAAAAGATGGCGGCCGGCGCGTGAACGGTTAAACACAAAACATCAGTGTAAACCATTCCTTAAGATTTCCGAGTACAACAGCCTTACATTACCTTAACTCCAGTGGAAGGAAGTGCACCTGTCTGTTAGTAAGTCCTTGACAGTTGAGGAATGTTTCGCCAAGCCCTTTGGCCGCTCGCTGTGTCGCTGAAACAGGATAGAACATGTTGTATTTCTGATGTTCCGCTCAATCATTAGGCTTAATGACAGTTTCGGCGTACACACTTTAGTATAAAATTCTCAGCCTTTAGGAAGAACGAAAAGATGTTACACTCTACCTTCAAACATGAAGAACTGGCATTTGATCGCACCAACCCATGGTGACCAAACAGTCGAAATGAAGAGAACTCAAGAACTAAACTAATAATCGCTAGAATAGTCGTTGCCAAGGTAAACAAGTGTGTGTGGCCAAGTGTATAATGAGTATATGTTCAAACTTTAAAGAAACAGCATGCCACATCTGCTGAATTATTATTTTTAGATCTAGCTAAAAATTGCAATTTAGGTGATTTTATATTTATACATCGCATTATATGGGATGTTTAATACGAAACGAAACAAAACACGCACAAGCACATGCACACGCACATGCACGCTCGCACGCTCACACACACGCACTCACACATGCGCGCGCTCACACAATATATGCATGTGCGTTTCTCCTAAAAGAAAGAGTCTTCTTGATGCTAGAATGAAGGCGAGTTTCCCCCGAAGGAATTCGTGTTGTAAGCTCGACCGAGAATATTCTGGCGTCTGTTCCTCCGGCGGCGGTGACCCGACTTTCTTTCCTCTCGCCTGCGCTTCTCCCACTTCTCATACATACTGAAAGCGCCCCCGTGTCCAGCGCCTTTGGGTGATCCAATGTATGCAGGTGTCCTGTCAGGAGCTCTGAGGGCGACGTTTTACAGCCTTGCAACGACACATTCCGCTTCGTTCAGAGAGGCCGAATAGCTCTCATGGCCGCGCCTTACATGCCACAGGACCAGACTTTGCTGTGTCGCATTTATTATTACGGCAACTCAAGAGACTTAGAATGATTCTTGAACGCTTCGATTGTGATTCGCTGTATCTATATACCTAAACGATTTCAGATGTCCTACAGTGTAACGCAACATCAGTGGGTACGTGTTCCATGAACACTTACTGCAATCACGTACAATAATGATTAGCAGGAGGAAAATAGTACACAACTTAACTAGTATACTGTAGTTTCACTAGCTATATACTTTCCTCCACCTATTAACTATCGTGGTACAAACGTGCGCAGTCACTTAAGCACAGAATACATAACATTGTTTCGAACTTGTGTGCGTAAACGAGTGACTCCATATTGGGAAAACACTAAAAATAGTAGGAGGGACTGGATGAGGACGGTGACGGCATGGATCATGCCACAACGTGGCTCGATATACGGCTTAGTTCATGTAAGTGTTGGTTCATGACGGGCGCGCTGGACGGCGCGGCGGCGGGCGGAGCGGCGGCCGCGCACACCGCGGTTTTTATGGCAGGGAGCGGCTCGTGTTTGTTGTGCGAGTCTAATTGTCAGTAATTATTCACGAGTAGGGCTTTATGGACCCGCGGACGAGGAACCCACGCTGATATATATATTCCGAGGACTTATAAAACCCGTCAATGAATCCCGTTATGAATTCCTCGCATGCGATTCTGCAGAAGGAATACACTGCAGGAACCCTTGTCTGCTGCAACCACAGGTTGCGATGCCTTTGTGATCATCATTGTTTTTGCCAAAGATAAAAGACAGTTACCTCTTGCTGCAGAATCACGTTTCATATATTCCGCTCACGTACAAATGAGCACACACACACATACACACACACACACACACACACACACACACACACATATATATATATATATATATATATATAAATATATATATATATATATATATATATATATATATATATATATATATATATATGTATATGTATATATATGTATGTATATATAATATAATATAATATAATATATATATACATACATATATATATATATATATATATATATATATATATATATATATATATATATATATATATATATATATATATATGTATATATATACGTATACACACACACACACACACACACACACACACACACACACACACACACACACACACATGTATATATATATATATATATATATATATACATATATATATATATATATATAAATATATATATATATATATATATATATATATATATATATATATATATATATATATTTATATGTATATGTATATATATGTATATATGTATATATAATATAATATAATATATATATACATATATATATATATATATATATATATATATATATATATATATATATATATATATATATATATACGTATACACACACACACACACACACACACACACACACACATGTATATATATATATATATATATATATATATATATATATATATATATATATATATATATATATATATATATATATATATATATATATACACACACACACACACACACACACACACACACACACATACACACACACACACACACACACACACACACACACACACACACACACATATATACATATATATATGTATATATATATATATATATATATATATATATATATATATATATATATATGTATATACACACACACACACACACACACACACACACACACACACACACACACACACACACACACACACACACACACACACATATATATATATATATATATATATATATATATATATATATATATATATATATATATATATATATGCACGCGCACGTGTGTATGCGTGTATGTGTGTGTGAATAAGGAACGCAGCATTTATACACTCATCACTTTTTGATATTTCTTTTTCATCTTAGTTTTACATTGAAAGTTTTCGACAATTGCCTCTCCGTGACTGTCTCATTCCTCAGAATCTATGAAGAGAAAGACTTTGCGAAGATTTTTTTTTTTCAAATAAAAGAAATGTCTTTAGTGTTTAGCTGCAAGCCTTTAGTTTAAGTATCAGGTTTGTTCTCGCTGCGATGACGAAAAATAACAAGACTTGTCGAGATTATTAAATGGTAAAGGTGATGTTCGTAATGTTAATTAATAATGATAATGGTACTAGTAGTAACAAGGATGATTATTAAGATTATCAAAATAATAATGTCGGTGCTAGTGACAATAATGAATGATGACGATAAAAATTAAAGCAAAGCAACAATAACCATGATGATGCTTATAATAATGATCATGATAGTAATTCTAATGATGACATGAAAATTGAAAATACATCATATATCAAGACGTTTCAAGTTATGCAATTCTTAGCAAATACACCAACGTCCCATGGCTGCCACAAGGCCTTTAACTGCCCGCGTGGTAAAAGTAACCCATGCTCAGTGTAAAGATAATCCCTCTCTGCCTTGGGTAGAGTAGTTCTTAATCCCCGCCTTCTCCTCCTCCCCTTCCTCAACCCCCTCTCCCCCTCCTCCTCTTCACAGAACTGCCACATTCCGTCAGCCTCGAGTGACTACGTTTTTGGCACCTGTCAGTCAAGCTGTCAGGATCGGGTAGTAGGCGCGAGGAATTAAGGACGAGAATCAACTGTTTGTCATAGGAAACCTCGACCCAATGGTGTGAAATGGTTCCCTTAATAGTGCGTTATACTTTGAGGAAATGTGGTGTGACTTGGTGAGACCTGTGACCATCGGGGTTTATACTACGGTTACGAAGGTGGGTTTGGCCTGCGCATCATTCATATGGGGAGAGAATTAGCCAATACTTTTAGATCCGGATATAAAGCATTTATGTATAGCAAAGCATATCGGGAAAGAGAAAGAAAGCTAACAGACGATATATATCCGCATAGATTCCAAAGAGCGACGCTGAGTATGAGTGACAATGCTAATGTCACCTATTTCGTGTCTCGGAGCAGGCAAGTGATATCGAGTGTTGAAAGAACCGTCATGGTTTTGACTGTTCGTCTAATATCAACAATCGCTAGATTAAAACAAGACTTATTGTTAATTCTCATCTTTGTTATAAACAGTCTATAAAAGGAAGCATTCTTTATTGAGTCTCTGGTGATTGGGAAGAGGGGGAGGGAAGAGATAAAACAAGGCAGAATACATGCTATGACGTCGATGATGATTGCAGATGAATTAGATGTTTTTACAACGGTATAAAAATCTTCTGATTGATGTTTACATTGCTAAAGCATCGTTAAAAGACTGTCAGTATCTTGCGTTATGGTTGCCAAGATATAAAAATGTTTAAGATGTATTTTGTTGTTAATAGCGACATGGAAATGGATCCTAAATTCGAATTCTCCCTTGAAGCTTTTGTTTATAAAGGATATAAACGAGCGTAGATATGATACTGACCAGCCACGAACAGTGGACTCCCCAGCGCGGTATCTTCTCAGAGTTTGATATGATGGTGTACAGCATTACAAGGATTTTAAAGTGAAAAGGGTGACTTCAGGACATTTCATCATGAAAAAGTAGGAGAGAAGATACTGGACAAACGCAACTCCTAAGCATCTGATATTTGATGTAGTGCGTGTGATGTGAACGAAAGGAGCAGTATATTTCCATCATTTTTTATCACAGCTGACCTGACCACGGAACAAAACAGGATGATAGTCAGAATAAAAACAGAAGTGCTCTGGGATGCGCTCTTCATGTCCAGGGTGATATTGGCAGCAGGATGAAATGACGATGTTGACGGCGGGGAAAAAGATGGTCATGATGATGATGTTAATAATTATCATGGCAATGAATGTCTAGGGAACGATTATGGTGCGCCCACCGGTGATTATCGCAATATTAGCGCCTCCTATGATAATTACCAACGAGGATGATAGTGCGAATGGGTATATGCTGAAAGTGATGATGGTATTTCTCCCTCGCGCTGAGGGCGGAGGGCTGATGATGACAGTATCTAGCATCAACAACACAGATATCAGGGCGACATAACGGGTACTTGTGGCAGTCACTATCATGCAAATCGCGACGATAAAATCAGTAGTCGAAATAATTGATGTAACGCCCATTATGATGAAATAATCACCGGCCGCAGCAATCAACATCATATACTTAATTAATGCACCAATGACTGGCCTTGGGAGATCCGGTTTTAGCCTGGCGGTCGGCGGGGGTCAAGTCGAGCTGCACTTAGCTTCCCACCGTAAATATGCTCTAATTGGATATATTTGTACCACTTTATTTCAGAAAGTTCGGGCTCGCGGGCCTCTGGCCACTGGGGTAATGGGAGAAGGGATAATAGTTATGTATATCCCGAGGAGTAAGAGCTTGTGGAACTTACAGTCATTAATATCTATGGCTCTGGGGAAAGCACGCTGGGATATGGGGAACCTTAGAAGCTCTGCCTCTGCGTGTGTGGATTACAGTGCCGGAGCGAGTACGGGCCATGTGCAGAGACGCGGCTTGGAAGAATGGCAGTATTTACGAAAACTATTTTGGAAAATAAGGAGGTGTGATACGTTTTCATCACATAAAATAGGTTTATTAATAAGGCTGCCAGCACGCTGACAGATATATCTGTAGACTCCTTACCGTTTCCACTTTGGACGTTGTGCCAAGGAACGGGGCGAGTGGGTTCTGTCCAGACATGGAAATCTAATAAAACAACATTGGCTGTCAGGAGGCGCAGATCTATGCTGGTTGGAAGGCATGGC
>BOPN01007329.1:25000-30000 GCA_017312705.2 Penaeus japonicus | reverse complement strand
CAACTATATGACTGGCAAAGTGTCACGATTCCATTTTCCAGAGTGGTTTCTATAGCGCAATGCCATACATCAAATGCCATTGCATCATACACAAGATTAAGTACCTGCTGCCGTTATGAGCAATTGTCATTTTGTTATGTTTCTGCTGGGCTGTCATCGCATATCCTATACAACAGAATTGACGTTATTCTAAATACTCTCCTTGTGTACAGTGCCCATTTATAATCCGAACAACTCTAAAAGAGCCTTTATTTCCTCAGTGAGTTCGGTTTTCACAAAGGGACCGAATAGCTTTCACGTTTGCCTCTCTGCTAATGAGGGTTTGTCGTCATTAAGTGCCCTCAACCTCCGAGGTGATCCCCTACCAGAAACAATGACCCACTAATGTGGGTTTCGGCTGTGACCTGACCCGTCTCCGGTCAGAGGTCAGGTGTACAACATGTGTCGAGCCCAAGGCTACTGGTCATTTCCTGACCCACGGAGCGTTAGTCACCAATGTCACAGAGAGAGCTGTGTCGCAGGCGAACGCGGAGGAATGTTCCGCCGGCCAATTAAAATGATTCACGACCGCAATTGAAAGGTCTTGTCGGGAAAACATTTTACCAATAATTTTTGTTTATTTTTTAAAAAGGCATTATCTTGAGATATGCTGCAAGTGGGGCTAACTAGCACTAATCCATTTATGTTGCAAAGCTGGAATTCTTATCGGCAAACTTGGGTTTAATGGTTGTTGCTAATGTCATATTTTTCTTAAATAAGATGTTGAAACGAAAATATGGAGACAGCGGTATCACGCATGCTGTCTCGCACCAAACGCTAAATACCGGGGCCGCTCACATCTATTGTGAATAAAACCTTATATTTATCACGTCCCTGCCCTGTAATCAGGCAGTGCAATAAACAACTGTATGCAATTTGAGATTAATAAAGCATCTATCGTGTCAATGGCACAATCCAGATATTTCTGCAACATTCATTTGAACTTTTTCTTCTCTTTATTTGCGGGAAGGTGTATATCGCGACATCGATCCACCGGCAAACATTAGGCTGAGGAAAGCCAGAAAGCCAGCATAGCAAAAGCATATCGTGAATAGGCGGAACCCACTTGTCATTTCGCTGAAACCTGTGGTTAGATGTCCAGTGCCATTTGATTCGTGACTTCGGTCGTTTGCCGTAGACGCGGTCGCAGCTTTTGCTTTACCCCAATACCTATATTCATTTCTTCCTTTGAGCTTTCACTCGGTTTTGAAAACTTACGAAAACTGCCACGTGACATCAACTGCTCGGATGCTGCATCATGTGCCTTGGGTATGTTTTGCTTGCGATTAAGTGGTCTCTGGATTTCATGTAAAACCAAGTAAGCCATTTTGTTTAGCTTATTTGATATCTGTATTATTATTACTAAACTTGAGGCGATTATGAGCAATGTGTCGCTCTAAATGTCTGTCGATTTATTGTGGATGATTCGAGATGTTCTTTTGTTCGCAAATTTCCATTCTTTCTTGGAAGCATCACTTATTTGATACCGCCAACACTTTCTCCCTACACTCACAATGCTATATCAATATAGTTATAGTGGCGCGATATTCCTGGAGTTTTATGTTTGCTCACAGTCGCTTTGTGTGGAAACAAATAACACATTCCCTTTTGTGTTTCCCCAGAGCTGGTGTATATTCGGCGGTGAAATAATGATCAAGAAAATAAGTGTCTGGGGGAATGGTGTTTATATGGCAGGTGTGAGTGATGTAATTAAGAGGGTGTAACTGAAAGCTGGATGGCTGATATGGATATGGGCGTGGGCGG
This sequence comes from Penaeus japonicus, assembly GCA_017312705.2. Lineage (NCBI taxonomy): Eukaryota > Metazoa > Arthropoda > Malacostraca > Decapoda > Penaeidae > Penaeus > Penaeus japonicus. Next base: position 28,197 of record BOPN01007329.1, on the reverse strand, counting down.
CGTTTGGATGAAGGCGCAGTATTGGTGTGTTGTCGGTGTTTTATTGTTAAAAGGGATTTGCGGTGAGGGTGTGAGACAGGGTGTAGCGAATATCCAGAGAGGCAATTCGAATTCGGGGATGGGTGATCGCGGCAATACGCTGGCAACTGCACTTGATGGCGTGGCGAGCAGGGCTGTGCAACCGACGCGGAAAGTAAGGCCTAAGTGAAGGTGGGGTTGAGCGTCGTCGTAATGATTGGCGAATCATGCTCGTCGATCTCATGGGTTCAAAGAAGGAAGAAAATCTGAGCGCTCAGATGAGGAAATGTGGCGACTCGGGCCGTGCTTTAATCCACGGCGCCGGTGGCGGTCGGGCGCCTTCGCGAAGGGCGCGATAGACTGCCTCGCTAATATCAAGCGAACCAATGGTTGTAGATATATATATATATATATATATATATATATATATATATATATATATATATATATATAGAGAGAGAGAGAGAGAGAGAGAGAGAGAGAGAGAGAGAGAGAGAGAGAGAGAGAGAGAGAGAGAGAGAGAATGTGTGAGTGATTGTGCATGCATATTTATATTCCCTAGGTGACACGACTTTGATATTCAATAGTAGAGTTTTATTATATTGTATAACATCATTATTTTTTCATCTTGCCCATATTGTTTATTTATGCTTTACCTTTACATATCATGTTGTAGGCTACGTTTAGGCAATCACTTCACTGTTCAAGAAATCACTTTTTGTAAGGATTTAAGGCTTACTGTTCCTTTAAAGAATGCTATGAGGTATTGCTAAGCAGTGATTGTATTAACCATAAAGCGTCTTGCAATGAATGAAAGCTAGAAAGATTAATGTATGAAGTAGTAGCTGAATACACAAAGGTATTGCACTATATCACAATGCTCTTATCAAAACTATTTGAGAGTTAGATATATATAAATGATAACAAAGTGTAATTATAACTTATAACTTCGTAGGAAAACCTTGAAACTTTATCTCTCTCTCTCTCTCTCTCTCTCTCTCTCTCTCTCTCTCTCTCTCTCTATATATATATATATATATATATATATAGATATATATATATATATATATATATATATATACATACATATATATATATGTATATATATATATATATATATATATATATATATATATAATATATATATATGTATATATAATATATATATATATATATATATATATATATATATATATATATATATATATATATATATATATATATATAGCATATATATATATATATATATATATATATATATATATATATATATATATATATATATATATATATACATATATATATATATGTATACATACATACATATATATATATATATATATATATATATATATATATATATACATATATATACATATATGTATATACATACATACATACATATATATGTATATATATATATATATATATATATATATATATATCACACAGACACACACAAATAAGCATATATATATATATATATATATATATATATATATATATATATATATATATATATATATATATGTATATTTATGTTTCACATGCATGATTACCTAAGGTATTATCAAAATAATATTTTAGCAGTACTCAGGGCAAGGAATTGTACATGTATTCATTATTTTTTTTATATGAAATGCAAGTTAAAAAATATTGGCATTGCAGCTGCTTAAATTTAAGCAAAATGTTGATAAATAATGATTATATACGGGATCCTGACGTGAGAGTTGGGGTAAGATTCAAAACTTGTAATTAAGGCTTTTAAAAAGTAGGATTTTGAAACAATCATACAATTACATTTCATTATTTTCATATCTTCGTACCTATAGTGGAAATGCTAGCTCTTGAGTGAAAACTTAACTGTAAGAAAAAATACTGTCGAACACCTCCATCAAAGTCACATTAGCACTATCACTCCGCCGCCACGCCAGTTCCAATAATGCAGCGCTAGGTCGGAGTGTCGGAACGCCGAATGAAGATTGCTCAGAGTACGAATCGGTCGAACGCCGGCGGGACCGACAGCACAAGCACTGGCGGTAGAATTTTAGAGCACTGCCTTAGGGCGGTTGCCGTAATGACAGGCTTGGATTAAGGGCAATTGCAATGATCGTCCGGACAGAGGAGGTTGGAGACGACAGACAGCATGCCAGCCAAAATAATCGGGATGCGACACAAGCAAGAAAATGGTGTGTTGACGAAAGCGGAACAGATAGGTGAGCGTGACAGCGTCGTTGCTAAGGCATGGTAGCAGGCAAGACTCGTACAGTGATTGCACGGTGAAACTTTCGGAATTATTGATGACAAGACGTACTTTTGAAAGTCGAGCTAGCTGTTTCATGATGGATGATCGACCTTTATAGCTCTTCCAACATTAATTGCCATTATCCGGCCAAAATGGCATTTCAAGGACCATAATTGGCTCCTGAAATTTCTGGATAAATCTCTTACTTTTCATTTATAATGGCGAACATTTAAACCTTCTGGGGCCAAGCAATAAGTCAAAGGGCGAGGGTCAGAGGGCAGGAGTCAGGGTGCAAAGGGCTCGTTAAAGACAGTCTCACGGTGGTCAGCGGACGCGGGAAGAAGCGACACTGTGGGAAATGAGTGACCTTTACTCACCGTCGTAAGTCACAGCCAGCGACGCGGGGCCTGACTCGCCATTGTTGTCCCGCGGGCCGCATCGCCGGCAGATGACAAGGGAAGCTGAGGACGCACGGCTCGAGTAGGAGCACAAACGCGCAAAACGATATCTCTCGGCTACGTACATGCGCTTGTCAGTGAACTGATGGGATAGTTAGGAATATGCTTGGTTCAATGTGTTTTTTTTTTAATTATTTCCTTAGCTGCGTTCACGCCGCCGTTGAAACCGTAGGGTTGACCTTGCCATGGACAAAAGTCAAAACCGCCCCAAAGATCCACAGTTGCCTCGGCTTTGTCCTCCTGAACAGCTGGCTTTGGGACAACACTCTCGAAAGGCGAATCATTACCACTAGAGTGTCTCGGAGTGACTGTGGGAAGGGATTGGCCAGGCGTGTACTTAGCACGGTGTACTCTGACAGCACTCCATTAGCCTCTCCATTAATTAGGTCACATTCATTGATCCAAGTTCAGGGAAACTATCCGCTCGGGCAGCAATGTTAGATTTATTTTATTTATTTTTTATTTTTTTATTTTAT
>BOPN01007329.1:17500-20000 GCA_017312705.2 Penaeus japonicus | reverse complement strand
GCTTAATAGTGTTTTATCTGCTCCAACTGCCGACGAGAAATCAGAATGGGATTACTGACGGTTTGGTCCTCTTATTGAGAGCTTATTCGTATCGTCCGATTCTCTGACGAAATGTATCTGATTCAGTCTTCGGAGGTTTTATTTGGTTTCTCTGATAAGACTGATAGCGTCCCGAAGCTTTGGGTTAGACATTTCCTGCCTCCAAGTTTCCCGATACCTTTGACCGCGATAGATTCAAGAAAAAAATATTGGAAGAACTTCGCGTGGAGAAGCAATCTTGTTTCATGTACAAAGTTGATCTGAAACAAATTGTTTGCATGTTCATCGTGTGATCTATATATGGTAGAGGGGAACAGAGCGAGTTTCTGCATGATTAGCCATGACCATCTGTATGAAATTAGTTGTGAAATGTCTTTATTTAATACTCAGAGCTTCTAAGCTTATAAGATTATTCGCCTATATTTCTTAAGGAGTGTTCCTGCTCCGCCTGCAATATCTTTGATCTCCAAACATCATGCGATTCAGTGCTATGCGGAAGAATTTTATTCTGGCCGAAATATTAGACAGAGTGTTCATAAATTTTCTTTCTCTGATGTAGGTATATCTATGAATACCCAGGCCCTTCACCTGTTCCCAGTTTGATAATAGGATTTTCAGTTTATTTTAATGATTTTTTCTCTGTTAGCTTTTCATCCTGTGTAAACAGAATACCCACGATGTTCATTTATAAATTAGATTAGATTAGGTATTAGATCATACGTCCATAAGACATAATTTCGCCGTGCATTTTTCTAAAGAGTGCATACGAAACATTTAGTGAAATTCCTCTTCAATGCCGCTTTTCATTATTCATACATATGCGTAACCTAATACCGCGAAAACGCATCTATAGTGAGAAAAGAAATAGAACTCCCCTGCTGCGATTCTGTCTGTGGCTGTTTCACGAAAGCTTATCAAACCTCCCTCTGGCGTCCGTTATGCGTGTATGACTTTTCAGAGATAGCGTATATAAGAAAAATGATTCATTAGATAAGGTTAGATATAAAACGAGTGGTTTGATTGGCACTAAACTGTTTTGACTAATCGTATGCAGTTGACGGTAATAACGCATGTTGGAGTAACTTGACGAACTGGTATATGCTAAGCATATGCTTTATGTTGAATCATCGTTATGACACATCCCACGTGAGAGCATGTTGCAAATTTGAATTAATGTGTTACATAAATTATCCCTTTGTAATTTTGAAATTACCAAACATTTTGTGAAATCACTAAATAATAGGCTTAACCCTAAGGCTACAAAGATATATCCTCGCCCCAGTATAAAGCCATGTCATGTTTTTGCGCGCCATTGAAGGCTCCGTTGGTTCTCGGCTGTTTCCTTCCCTCACGCAAGCGAACGCGAACCCAAGGGATGTATCGCCACCCTCCTGTCTGCGCGTCTCAGACCTGGGTCGTTTATCAGCACTTCTTAGTTATTGAATGTGACTGTTTTTTCGCTATTTGGGAAGATATATAGAGTGCGATATCTGCATTTCCAATGTCAAAACATCGTATTTTACTCAGTCATTTTCAGAATAGAAACCCACACATTTACTGTGTGATTTAGATGTTTGCACAGTTACATTATTTGAGAAAAAGTCAATTCAGCGAATTTACTCCTAGATGTATATAAAGGAATCACGAAATGCTTATTCTAGGCGAATAAAGATATTGAAGAATACAAGACAAGACTTTTTGCTTGACATTTAAATTTCGATATATTTTGTGCTGGACGAACAAACACACTTACACACATTTATATATCTATCTATCTATCTGTTTGTCTTCCTACACATACGCACACATACATATTGATATATGTCTGCATATATGTTTTTGTATATATATGTTTTTGTATATATATGCACCCACACCCATGTATATATATATATATATATATATATATATATATATATATATATATATATATATATATATATATATATATATATATATATATATGGGTGTGTGTGTGTGTGTGTGTGTGTGTGTGTGTGTGTATGTATATATATATATATATATATATATATATATATATATATATATATATATATATATATATATACATACATATACATATATTCACACACACACGCACACATCTGTGAGTGTGGACATGTATTTGTGTATGTATGTATGTATGTGCATATTCCTCGGTGCCGAAAATGGAACTTTGTCCTCTCAGCCCCCACTGCCTGTGTCCCTTAAGTGACTGGTCCTCCTGCACTGGCTCGTGATGATCAGTCTCATGCACCACTTCAACGCTCCGCCCAGCCACCTCAGCTCGCAGGTCACGTGCGAGGCATCAGGTGGGAAACCGTCTTCGCGGTTCCTTCCACCTGTGATCTGGATCTCTGACGAACTTCTCTGGCTGATGCAATCTGATGTAACGAAGAGCTATGTTTTCATTTATTCTTTATATCGGTAGATTTGGCCATTATAGAACTTTTGTTCATAT
>BOPN01007329.1:0-2500 GCA_017312705.2 Penaeus japonicus | reverse complement strand
CCTAGTAAATAACAGGCAAATAACAACAATTACATTGTTCCTAAAAATCACCACCGATAAAGCCGCCCTGGGAAGTTTCACGCCGAACAATTTCATTAAACTTGGCTAATTGTTAACTATGCATGTGATGCTTTAAAAGACTTTAATGATACGGCCGTGAGTGCGCGGCCCATTGCCCCGCCGTCACTCGGTTGACATTAATGGACGCTCTCTTTAAGCTAGTGGCGGCATTTTTTCCACCTGGCTTTTCTTGGGTGAGATCTAATAACTGGTGATTATCCTTCATAAAGCTAATTAAGCGTGGGTGAGGACGTTCCGCTGAGGAACCCTAGACGACGCCCGCACGCCCGCACAACAACGCTTCCACATGGAAACAGTCGTCGCATTCAGTAGAAGTGGCTGCGCTCACAACCTGACGATCCTCACGAGGGAACCTATTGTTAAAGTCGCTTGAATTTGCAATAATCGACGTGCATCTTTGCCAAAAATCACGCCTACACATGGATGTATTCACACGGGAACTGTCCGCCGCATATTCTCATTCGGCCTCACTTTTGACTAGTGTTGTTTCACCTTCCCCGCGTTTGATTCAGCCACGCATTTGCCCGATATAGCCACCTGCCTACGAGAGGCCAGCGTAATAGAACTTGCGGATCTGCCAAGACTAAACGCTCTGGGTGGTATTAATCCGCACTTAGCAGGGATACAATGGCCATGCCGACCCCTCTGCTCAGAACTTAGAGCTAACCTAATACCATCCTTCGCCCACGCCCTAAACCCTCTCTGCTGGTCGTGGTTCTTTGGGCGCTCACACCAACACACGCGATCCTCCCTGCAAGTGCAGCCACTGGCATGATTATGTGAGTTTTTAGAGGGGAGTATACATGAATAAATTATAAAGGCCGAGCTGAAGATGCGCGGGCCAGGAAATTTAAGGGTTAAAACATGCGTGAACTTTCGAGAGTGAAGTGGGACGTAATCACAAAGATGCGAGCAGAGGCCACATTGACTGGCCCATCCCAGGGACAGTGACACGATCTCCACCTTTATCGAGGTGATTAGAATACATTTTGAGGCGAAATTAAGCTTAATTATCATCATGTGTAATTAGCATTTTTAAATGTGTTAAACTAACTTCATTCCGCTGGACAAAAGCGAATATGAAGTGCATGTGCGCTTTGCATCTGTAATACATGAGTGCGACCTTGTTAACTTGGGTATTTAGATAAGCTTAATAACTTTCCAGGTCTAAACTTTGCTAAATATACAGGTGTACAGGTCCTAAATTAGAAAGGTTTCGAACGTGGACCATTATGATATTAAACGAAGAATTTTATGCATTATTTATGCAAATGAAGGCAGCCAATAGCAGTAAAACGTTTTATAGGTACTTCACAATATTAAGACAATATTCTGGCCGGACATAATCCTCCATAAGGCCGCAGGAGAAGACTTTACGTGCCGGAGTGTTGAGCTTGGACGCGACGCTAAATTTGTTTTACTGTTTCAGGCCCGTGTTTTAAATCTTGTTTTATTATTAGTACGTATGGTAAGCCGTGCTATAAATTCCTCAGCAAAGCAAAAAGTTTCCTGTCAATAAAAAGTTGTCCAAGCACTATATTTGTACACTGGTAGTATTATTTCATCCGATTAATGATTAGAACAATTGTTTAATGTACCAGCATATTAACCGGAGGAGCTGTATTCTGACCGTATGGGGCGGCCTCACAAACACCTGCATAGTAGTTTTGCAACATCAAATATCTTAACGACAATGAGATGGTGTTTAATGACAACACCTCATGCATCTTAAAAAAATAATTAACATATATCCAAACAACACGTAAAAAGACAAGACTGAACTGAACTTTTTCATGACAGTCAAAATCCTCAGACACGAAGTCGGCGTATCAAGCCAGACACAGGAATCTTTTGATGTGTCACTGACTGCTTGATACCATATAAGTTTTTAATTAATTTTAACCCATCTAGACAAATTCACCGACATATTCTAGATATAACTCGTAGATTTGAAAATCCTAAATATATCAAATATGAATTCTAGTTATTTGGCACTAAATTTGCATTATTTATACTAATTTGCACGCAACGACGTTGTCGCCAGAAATTGAGAGTCATATGTCAGGCTTCGGTGTGTGCCCTCGGGGACATTGATCTGTGTTGACGGCGTTCACTTCGTAATGTCTAGAGCTACAAAACACGTCGGGGAGGCGTCTAGCACTCCATCCTCGGGCCTGAGCATGCCACACGCATGGCAGTGTGAGGCCGCGCCGTGACCTCCTCCCTCCTTTCTTCCTTTTCCGAGTCCCACGCCATTGGCGATCCCGAGGGAAGCATTTGTGTCAAGGAAGAACAGTTTCTATGGTTCTTCCCTCGCCCGACCAACACACTTGGGACATGCACCGATGCCACATATGCGCGATGCTCACCTGTTGAAGCGTGAGAAATAAAGAAAATGAGTTGAGCTCAAAACGGTAAT
>BOPN01007328.1:47500-50000 GCA_017312705.2 Penaeus japonicus | reverse complement strand
TACGCAAATATCCGATGGAATGAGGAGATTAAATGAATTGCAAATAAAGAGTGATTTTTCTCCTTTCTACCAAGACTGACGGAATCGTAATTCTCTTACACGTAACTTGAAATAATTGTTTTGCTACAAACACATGTTATGAAAAGCTGCACAAGCATTCACAAACAACAATCTACAAATATTTATCATAATCACATGAGTTTCAAAGAGACGATAAAAAGTTTTCAAAACTCATGGTAACTTCTGAATGCGGTATAATTTCAGAAAAGATGTTTAATCATATATGAAGGAGTATGTTGTTGCAATATAATTCATTTCGTATATGTTTTGCTTTTCATTCAATTTCCTTATCCTCTTCATCCCCATCAATATCAACATCAACTTTGCTTTATGTGTTTTTTCAACGTCCTTGCTCCTTTTCCTACTTCATCCGCATATTCTCATCTCACTCTTCCCCTTCTACTGACTCAAATTACTCCCCCCACCATGTACAATTAAGGCTGGTAGGGGGGTTATCAGGCCCCACTCCTCTTAAATATGATTTCCCAGTCAAGAAAACGGCCCTCCTTCCCTGGAAGCGAAGGAGCCCCTGGTGACGGCGGCGATCAGGATCGTTCTGGAGCAGAGGGTGCTAAAAATATCCGGTTAGACCCAGGCTGCCTAAAGATGATGAATTTGTGCACATACAATGTAAGGACTCAGAACAGAATCTGATCTTTTGACACTGCTTGGGGAACTTCCATTTATCAAATAGGATAGTGTAGGACTTTGGAAGTTAGAAGACTAGGCGAAGAACAAAAATTACTAAATGACGGTCACTTACTATATTGGAGAGGTAAACCCCTGGATAGCAAACAAGAATTAGGAGTATGTTTCTTAGTTCACAAGCGCCTCGAAAAGAATATTAGGGAATTCTATAGTGTGAGCAAAAGAGTAGTTTCTGTAATAATGAAACTAAACAACAGATACAAACTAAAAATCATCCAAGTATATGCTCCTACCGGCAATCATAGTGATGAGGAGATATAGAGCTTCTATGAAGAGGTGGAAGCAGCTACCGATAGAGCAAAAACCCATTTTACCGTGATTAGGGGGATTTTAATGGCAAGATAGGAATAAGGGAAGATGGAGAAACCTCAGTTGGGAAACATGGAATAGGCACCAGAAATGAGAGAGGGCAAAGGCTAATAGAATTCACTGAAGATCGATCCCTTAAAATTATGAGTACATTCTTCGAAAAGAGACCCCGGAGGAAATGGACATGGAAATCACCATCCGGCATTAAAAACGAAAATTACTTCATAATAACCAATAGGCGCGACATTGTTACAAGACGTAACCGTTATCAATAAAGTAAATGTCAGTAGCGACCATAGACTGGTCTGAAATAGAGTGAAATTACAGCTAAGAAGGGAACGAAATTAGCTCATACAGAAGCCTCTTGTTAATCTAATTAACATTAAGAATAGGGCGACGGAATTCAGTATTAATATCCGAAACAAATACCCAGCTCTCGAAGATCTTGACATAGACCAAATGAATGACCAATTCAGTGATATATTAAAGGAAGCTGCACTTGAAATAGGGGGTAAAGACGATAAAGAAAAGTTCAGTAAGCTTTCGGTAGAGACAAAAAAGCTTATGAAACAGCGTAGGGACATGAAAATAACATCAATCAGAGCTGAATAAGACGATAAACAAGAAGAAAGAGGATTTAACATACGAAAAATAAACGAAGCTCTGTTTGCCGGCACCAGCCTTAAGGCAACAAAGAGGAGGCTCAGAAGAGGGAAAAACCAAATGTATGCAGTAAAGAAACCCAATGGAGAGGTGACATACAATAAAAACGAAATTATCAAAGTAATAGAAGACTTCTATCACGACTTATACCACTCAAACGATCAACCACGTACAGAGACAAACACAACAACTGGACACGTTCCAGACATTACGGTAGAGGAAGTAAAAAAGGAACTAAAAGGCATGAAAAGAGGAAAAACACTAGGAGAAGACGGCATTAGTGTAGATCTTATTCAAGATGCAGGAGAGATTGCAGCAGTAAAACTGCCCAATCTTTTTAACAGATGTCTAAGCGTCGGCAAAACACCGAAATCCTGGGAAAACGCAATATTAAGTTTAACACACAAAAAGGGGGACACAAAAGACTTAAAGAATTACCGACCTATAAGCCTCCTTTCAGTAATCTATAAACTGTTTACAAAAATCATCACAGCCCATATCACCGATACATTAGTTTCAAAACAACCCAGGGAACAGGCAGGATTCGGCAGTGGATTCTCAACTACAGACCATAACCACACACTAGCCCAAATAAAAGAGAAAACAAACGAATATAGGAAGCCCCTGTGTATGACATTCGTAGATTATGAAAAAAACATTCGATTCGGTACAGAAATCTGCAGTACTAGATGCAATTCGTAAACAAGGAGTAGAGGAAATATATTGCAGATTATTAGAGGATATATATATGGATATGGTA
>BOPN01007328.1:40000-42500 GCA_017312705.2 Penaeus japonicus | reverse complement strand
GATTCCATACGCTTTGAGATTCCATACGCTTTGAGATTCCATATGCTTTGAGATTCCATATACTTTGAGATTCCATACGCTTTGAGATTCCATATGCTTTGAGATTCCATATGCTTTGGGATTCCATATACTTTGAGATTCCATACGCTTTGAGATTCCATATGCTTTGAGATTCCATATGCTTTGGGATTCCATATACTTTGAGATTCCATATGCTTTGAGATTCCATATGCTTTGAGATTCCATATGCTTTGAGATTCCATATGCTATGAGATTCCATATGCTTTGAGATTCCATATGCTATGAGATTCCATACGCTTTGAGATTCCATATGCTTTGAGATTCCATATACTTTGAGATTCCATATGCTTTGAGATTCCATATGCTTTGAGATTCCATATGCTTTGAGATTCCATATGCTATGAGATTCCATATGCTTTGAGATTCCATATGCTATGAGATTCCATATGCTTTGAGATTCCATATGCTTTGAGATTCCATATGCTTTGGGATTCCATATACTTTGAGATTCCATACGCTTTGAGATTCCATATGCTTTGAGATTCCATATGCTTTGAGATTCCATATGCTTTGAGATTCCATATGCTATGAGATTCCATATGCTTTGGGATTCCATATGCTTTGAGATTCCATATGCTTTGAGATTCCATATGCTATGAGATTCCATATGCTTTGAGATTCCATATGCTTTGGGATTCCATATACTTTGAGATTCCATATACTTTGATTCATATGCTTTGAGATTCCATATGCTTTGAGATTCCATATGCTATGAAGTTCCATATGCTTTGGAGTTCCATGGGCTATGGTCCATACGCTTTGAGATTCCATATGCTTTGAGATTCCATATGCTTTGAGATTCATGGCATTGAAGTTCCATATGCTTTGAGATTCCATATGCTTTGAGATTATATATATATGCATATATATACACTCGCACAGACACACACATACACAGACGATACACAACTTTTGTTTTTATTCAGTTTGAGTATTATGTAGTCACGAAAGAATGTTTTGGTTTCATTTTCTCTTGACGATAAAACAAAAAACATACAAAAAACAACAACAAAAAAAACATATCTCCCAAAAGAAATTTATGGATGCCTATGTTAACGGGAAAAAATGCTCCCTCATCAAATTTCCATACTAATACATTCTCATTTGCTTAGTAATTTACAACCTCTTTTCTGAAAATATTTTCCCTGTCCTCATAACTTAATGTGTTCCTATTTATGAAGCTCAGAGGATTTTCAGGGAATCAGCATTTAAGTAATGGCTGTGTATCTTTGTTTCCGCGTCAGAACCTTCATGAAAATGTGACTTCCTAAACAACTCAATTTAATCTGCCTATATATAAACAGGAGGGAGGAAGTGGTACACAGTAAGCTTAATAATCTTCTCGGAGATTCAAAATGCCTTGAGATTCCACATGCTTTGAGATTCCATATGCTATGAGATTTCATACGCTTTGAGATTCCATATGCTTTGAGATTCCATATGCTTTGAGATTCCATATGCTATGAGATTCCATACGCTTTGAGATTCCATATGCTTTGAGATTCCATATGCTTTGAGATTCCATATGCTTTGAGATTCCATATGCTTTGAGATTCCATATGCTTTGAGATTCCATATGCTTTGAGATTCCATATGCTTTGAGATTCCATATGCTTTGAGATTCCATATGCTTTGAGATTCCATATGCTTTGAGATTCCATATGCTTTGAGATTCCATATGCTTTGGGATTCCATATACTTTGAGATTCCATACGCTTTGAGATTCCATATGCTTTGAGATTCCATATGCTTTGAGATTCCATATGCTATGAGATTCCATATGCTTTGAGATTCCATATGCTTTGAGATTCCATATGCTTTGAGATTCCATATGCTTTGAGATTCCATATGCTTTGAGATTCCATATGCTTTGAGATTCCATATGCTTTGAGATTCCATATGCTTTGGGATTCCATATGCTTTGGGATTCCATATGCTTTGAGATTCCATATGTTTTGAGATAACGTGAAATAGCGGGATATATTAATAGATTTTATATGACGTGTCAACACATTTAAGTAACTTTTGATGATAAGTCAATTGCAATGATCGCAATAAGGGTAATCACACAGTTCATTACTGAGGAAGGGGAATTTATAGATGATATTGTTATTGATGAAGATGATATAAATAATGTTAAGATAATAATGATGACAAGGAGGATGAGGGCGAAAAAATCGAAGATGATAATGATGATGATGATGATGATGAAGATGATGATAATGATAAAGAAGATGACGAGGATGCTGCTGATGATGACGATAATGACATATATTATTATCATTATGTTTGTTAATATTATAGCAATTAGGTCAAAACAACAATATTGGTAATAAATCCAACAACAGTGATAATAATGATAACGATAATGATAATGGTGCTAAAGATAATAGTAGTAGTAGTAGTAGTAATAGTGAGG
>BOPN01007328.1:12500-15000 GCA_017312705.2 Penaeus japonicus | reverse complement strand
AAATGGGCTCCTGTCGAGTAAGTCCCCGTCAAACGAATCGCTGCGGAGCAAGCCCTCGTCGGTCGAATTCCCGTGAAGCGAGTCGCCGCCTTTCAGATGTCCTGCCGGGGACTGCAGCTGCAGTCTCCAACGCACGGGGAAGACCCGGCGAGGCAACCCGTGTATTGACTAACTCGCTTAATTCTAGTGGAACGGTACCTGTAGGAACTTGCGTGATTACACCGTGTTCTTTTTTTCGTGCGAGGAAGCGTGAAGATGGAATGTGTGAAAATCTACATGGATTGGAATTAGATAAGATGATTCATGTTAACTGTATAGGGTTGATATAGAGTTGGGAACTATTTCAAGTAAGTATAGTGTAACTGTATATACCCTTTTATACAAGTCTTTGCGACACCTGCATTATTTTTACATTGATGAGTAGAGTTGTAGAACGTCCGAAACTTTAAGGTGCGTTTCGAGAATGAGGCTTTGGAAGTGAAAGGCGAGAAGAAATGGTTAGCCCTTGGTTACAAACAAACACTCTTTGCCTACCACATCGGTTGCCTGGGCAAGAGACCCGTGAAATTAGCTTTCTCGGAATTACACCATAATTTCACAGGGTGTTGAAGGTTGCGTGTTACGTATCTGTTAATTCCGCGATTTCGCAAAGAGGCCGAGTCGGTGGATATTACGATTTACCCCCCCCTCCCCCCCACGTGAGCCTAAACCTGGTGGCGGTGCCGTGTTCAAGCATTTTAGTTTTTCTCCCATACTTATTTGTTTTAGTTTCAGGTACAATTACCTCTTTTTGCACACGTATCATCATATCTTTCAAGGACGTGATATGGCGTTCTCTCTTATTAGATGTTGAAGTGATATTCATGTTACTTATATTGTCAGTTTTGTTTATTAGTGTCATTCAATCTGATATAAATGTCATGTTTGAAAATATGGTGCTTTAGCAGACGGTACATATAGATTAACTTGATAATACATGGTACCAATACCAACATCATGATCAGTATTATTATCTTAGTTTTCAATAGCAATGGAATAAATGGCTAAATTTCTTGTCCCTAAAAGCATCACAAGATCTTCATCTTCTGCGGTTATAACACTCCTTATCATTGAATATACTTATATTACTTTTAACGTACTTACATGTTTCTTTCTCCCTACCGTACTGCCTGGATATCTACCTTTTCTCTCTAACGCTCTCCTCCCTACTGTTCGTTGCACCGCCGAAGCCAATTGCCAACGCTTTAAAAATTTCCATAATCTTTTTTCCTATGAATAAATATTCCGTGCGACCGAGAAATCATTGCATGTATCTGTCTAGACGAAGTTTCTTACATTCAGGTACCAAAGAACACGGTCATCTTTAAGGGCCCTGCCTGAACTCAGCCTGAGTGTGTGATTCTATACACAGGCACGCAGACAAGCACGTACACAAGCATACATATACGCAGCAATCACACACACGCACGCGCGCATTCACTCACACACGCACGCACGCACGTACTCACTCATTCACACACACACACACACACATATGTATATTTGTATATATATATATACATATATACATATATATAAATATGTATATATATATATATATATATATATATATATATATATATATATATATATATATATATATATATATATATATATATATATATATATATATATATATATATATATATATATATATATATATATATATATATATATATATATATATATATAGGTAGATATATAGACATAAATTTGCTACATACTGCGCGTGTGTTATTTGTGCGTAACTGTATATTTTAGATTATATATAGTTCGAGAAACTGGAGAGAGATGGAAACGCTTTGTTTATTCTGAAAATTATATGTACATAAAATGCGAGAACGAATAACAAGCGCTTCCCAAAAAATAGAATTCAGAAAACGCCTTCGCAAAAGCGCCGCTCACAGAGCGCGTATTGCAGTCGGCTGTTTCATTTTTGTTTTTATTTGTTTATTTTCGTGTTTCAATAGTCTGCTCAAATCATACAAAATAATGAGGCAGAGTTTGAATGTAAATACAGCACATTGTGATGGATAATTGGACACATACACACACACACTCTCACATACACACAAACACGCACACACACACACACACACACACACACAAACACACACACACACACACACACACACACACACACACACACACACACACAGTGAAAATATTCAAACGTTTCGTCCATCCGTTTTACCATCAGCATTTAAAAAAAAAACGTAAATCGATTGATATTAAACAATGAAAGGGGGGAATTAATACAATGGAAAACATACAAAGAGAACCTTGATAAAAAAATGAACACGGTATGAACATCCCATGAAAAGCTCTGTGACCGTGCTGTTGTTTAGGTTTTTTTCCATCTTATGGATGCGTAAGGATGCGGAGAATAATTAGGTCGAGCCTTCAAGAAAATGTTAACGGAGCTTAAAAATCACTGTGAGTAAAAAGGGTTGTCAGTGTG
>BOPN01007328.1:0-2500 GCA_017312705.2 Penaeus japonicus | reverse complement strand
CATTCGCTTGGTTGTGCCTGGTTGTATGCTATTTTTGTGCATTTAGTGATAAAGGTGATAATCATTCATTTATTGTATTTCATTTTTCTTTCAAAGCTTATGCGGAAATTAATTTCTTATTTGCTTTAATTTTCATTCTCTCTCTCTCTCTCCTCCAAACGGGTCAGATACAGATAAAACGTTGATCGCTTTAATAATCCTGAATTAAAGTCTGTTACCCTCACGGCGTCTATACCTCCCTCGGTTAGATATACCACCCAAAGAAAAAACAAAAAGAAACTTGGCAAGGCGAAAAATTTCCAAATCTGTTCGTGCAGAAGGGAGAGTCTCACCTCTCATCCCGAAGTCAATTTCATGCAGATTATAATATTAACACATGGAGATTCACCCATGGTTCCTCCGGCCTCAAAAATGCGTGGTATGGGAACGGATGGCGTAAAGTGATGATGATGCGGATTAGATAGTTGAGAAATTTTAGATTCAATAAACTTTCATATCATAAATTAAGTAAGCTAGCAGATTGTAGATCACGAAAGCTAGCATATTGCAGACTAAGTGAGTTAGCAGATTAGGTATACTCAGGAATCTAGCAGATTACAAATTAGGTAAGCTTTCATATTAAATGACCGAACATATAGTAGATACTGATGGGTAGAGTGTTTAAAGCAAGTGGACAAGCAGATTACAAATTAGGTGAAATAGCAATAAGGTAAGTTAGCAGATTATATATCAAGAAAACTAGTGTTTCAGTATAGGTAAGCTAAATATCATGAATTAAGTATTTTAGTAGATTCTAGATTAAGAAAGCTATTACTCTTAAGCTTATAGTAAGTGTACTATATATCATAGGGTAACTAGAAAATTATTCATTGAGTAAGGTACCAGGCAAAGAAAGTCAGTAAGCTAACAAAATAATTGGTAAAATAAGTTACCTAGTAAATTGTAGATGAAGTAGGGTAGGAATTCAAGACAAGTAGACAGATTAATCAGACTAGTAGTTTAAGTTAGATTATCCTAAATCCAGCTAGATGCTGGATTGGGGAGGCTCGGCAAGCCAGCAGATTATGCCCTCGAAATAGAGTCTTTAGCTTCAGTACATCATGTACTTGGGAACACAGCTAATTAGGAGGATCTGTAAATATTCACATCAAAAGTAACTAATCATCTAGTGTGTGTGTTTATGTGGGTATATCGATAAATCAATCTGCATTATCTACCATTTATTTGTAAATTCATCTATTTACTTCTACTTAAATATTTACCTAGCCATTTGCATAATGTTTACTATAAAATAAAGATAGATAAGAATGCAGAAATATATAAACACAAGTAATGGATAGAAACATAAAGACATACATAACAAAAGACCGTTCGTGTCTTTGTGCCCACATACAGAATTCCCCTGACGCTCCCCTCCGCCCCACAGTGTAGTCAATGAGATCTTTTAAAATCCCGATTGGCACAAGGCAGGGCTTATCAGGGGACGCGCAGGACGAAACGACTTTATAGGGGCCAGTTATATTATCCTCTGGATATGTTTTTAAAATATCTATCATGTTTTGCGAAGTATTTACGTAAGCGGTAATTGCTTCATTTTGCGATTGAATCTTTTCTTCGTATGTTGCATAATTTCCCTTGTCACTGCATAGGCTGTACTTTGCGCTTTCGGAGAAAAGGTGGCCAGCCGGTCAGGAAAGCAAGTAGTCAACACTTTCTACCTCAAAGTTTTACCTTTGTGATGAAATCTGTTTTTGAGAAATTGTCGTTCTTGTTCTAAATAGAACCTATCAAAGGTGTGATCTCCAGCGTTTTGAAGAAATTACAAGATTTCTTTAATTAGATATCCTTTCGTTAAAAGAAAGAAAGAAAGAAAAACTCCTCGACATCTTTCCTATTTGTCAATGTCTCATGTTGCTCCTCACTGTATATTCCTTTACCCTCTCCTCCTCCTTTTATTCCCCCTCCTTCTAACCTCCGTCTCATTTTCCCTCTCCTCCACCTCCTCTTTCTCTTCTCACCTCTCTTCTTCTTCTTCTTCTTTCCTCTCCTCGTAATTTCCCTCTCCTCCTCCATTTCCTTCTCCATTAAGTCCCCCTCTCCCTCCTTGGCCTCCTCGACGTCGACATCCTCCCTTTCATATTCTTTGCATCACTCGAATGAGGCTGACGTCAACCTCAGCAGCGACGGCATTTCGAAGCACGTGTTTCTTGGGAAGGGAAGCGACCAACGCAAGAGATTGTACGCTGAACTAGACCCGCATTATTTATCTTTCTAACTGTGATCGCCTTCGCTCATGGATCCCTTGCTGAATTTATATATCATTTTACATATGTATATATATATATATATATACATATATATATACATATATATATATATATATATATATATGTATATATATATATATATATATATACATATATACATATATATACATATATGTATATATATATACACACATAATTATATATATATATGTATATATATATATATATATATT
>BOPN01007327.1:52115-54615 GCA_017312705.2 Penaeus japonicus | reverse complement strand
ACGACTGATCTGTTGGAATGATACTGCTGTTTAGCTTACTCATTGAGATGTTGCTTCTCATTTTGAGGTTTTGAAAGAACTTAGGGAAGTACAGACTGAAAGACTTTGTAGTGATTTACATAGGAATGTATTATATGAATAGGTAGTCACCATTATTGAAAACAAATACTCTTAAGTGCTTAGAGTAGGAAAGTGTTCTGTTTTGTATAAAGAATTCTTTAGCAGTTTCTGTTAATAATAACTAGTTTACAATTTTAGCATTTACAATACTTGGTTTATATGCAAATATAGACACACATGAGTCATTGATTTTTTCAAGAAGGTAATGTAATGTACCTGTGGATTGTAACAGAACTTTATACTTTCTCATTTTTCTGTAAAGTTAAAAGAAGCTGAACCCAAAGTGTGCCAGTTAAAGCTTGCATTAAAGTATTTAGGCAGTTTAACCTCTCAGGTTTGGCAAAATGGAACCAAAACAGCATGTGTGTTAGTGCTCCTTTCTGCCCGCCTCTTTTTCGTGAACACCAGCTCAGCTACAAGAACAATCCTACTAACACAGAATGAAAATAAAAGTAGAAGTAAGACAAGCTTGAGTCAGTATAGACTGTGTGTGATTGAGTGAGTGAGAGTGAGTGTGTGTGAGTGAGTATTTGAGTGAGATCAAAACTGGTAATCTGTGCTAATAGTCATTATTGTACCTTTTATTTGATACCTAGAAGTGTGCAATGCAATGCTTAAATTTCATAAAGATGTTAGTATTGAAAGCTAGTTTTGGTGAAACTCCAAATGCCTTGCAATGTTTATGATGATTTGTTACCATAAGGCTAGAATCTTGTGTGCAGTGCATTTGCCCTGAGATTTTTGTATCTCTTTTTTCATGTCTAGAGATTTAAACATAGAGAGTGCCTTGAGAGATTTGTTCTACTGGAAGTCCTTGCTTGGCAAAAGCATTCTAGTATGTTTCAGAAGAATAGTAATTTTATAGGTGTATTAGTATGTACTTGAAATTGTTTTTATATCATTGGTTGTTGCCCAAAATCCTCATATTGAGCACCACTAACAGACAGTGTGAAAGGTTTGTGGAAGGGAAAGTAAATGGAGAAAATGTATTTCATTCAGGAAATCACTTGGGAAATAGATAGATACTTCTCTTTCTCTCATTTATAAAGGAATTGGTGCAGTTGGTAAATATTTATTGAGAATAATAATAATAGTTGTAGAGGTTGTAGTTTTCTGCAGATGTACTAGTATTTGTTCTAGGTCAAGGAGTGGTACATCATTATGTTCATACATTTTTTTCAATTGCTTCTAGAATTCCCTCGGGTGTATTGAAATTGGTGATTGTTGATTTATGCCTCGAAAAATGTTGATTAGGAAAGACCACGTTATCAGATTGATACCAGTAGAATTGCAGGTCAAAAGCATGAGGAAGGATGAAATGAGATTTTTTGGAATATGATGTATAGTATGAAAATAATATTGGGAACCTCTTTGAAGGTATTAATTTTTCTGGTATTATACATCTTTTCATGTTATGCAGACACCTTCTGATTTGTTTGAGAGGAGTTATGTGGGTTAGCTGATACTTAAAAGGGAAAACTTGAATCTAAGTATCCATCTTCTCTTTTGTAATGTGGTTTATATATTTTATTATATCATTCAGCTTCACGGTACAGTGAATTTTTTTGTCCAGTACATTTGTTTATCAAAAGTGTTGAGTTGAAAAGGTACAGCAACATTTTGCTGCAGTTGTAGTATAACTTGGTATGGTGAAACAGTACTAGGTACTATAATACTGAAGAGTATCGTATGCAGTAGTTTCTAACAAATTAACCATAATGTTTAGGTTGAGTCTCAGTTTGATTTCATTTCCAATAGGCATATCATTCATAGAATATAATAGAACTGTGTCATGGGAAGTTCAGTATTAAAGGTATTATCAACTAGAGATAGTGGTTTGAATTTTTTTTTTTTTTTTTATAGAATGCCTGTTTACTCCTTTCTTTATAGCTATGTTCTCCTTGTGATGGTTCAGGAATTTTTACACATCTAGAGGATATTTGGTAAATTACAATATGGAAACTGATATAGACTGATGATGAATATTTTCTAGACAAAGTTTACATCAAGTGATTGCAAGAAGCAACTCTCAAACACACACAGTTGCTTGCTCACTCACTCACTCACTCACTCACTCACTTACTCACTCAATCTCTTTGTATATACATATTTATGCATTTGCATGTGTGGTAGCTTGAATGCTGGGTAATATTAAAGAGTAGGCTGACATAATTTCCCAGATATACACGAAGCCCAATTAACAATTCTAGATGGATTCAAGAATGAAAGTGATTTTTCCTAGATATGATGGTGTTTTCAGAAGCAATAGCATCCAGTGTATCCAGTGTATAACAATGACCAAGTCGAGTTTCAAAACATTCTATAGCTGAATTGTAGCTGAAAATAGAGATGGAAGTGGTAGGATCAAAGAAATGGATAC
>BOPN01007327.1:22115-47115 GCA_017312705.2 Penaeus japonicus | reverse complement strand
TGGGAGGTGACTTGTTGATGGATGTTTGGAAGGGGAGATAGAGTTAGATTAGATTTTATAAGTGTACGGTAGATTGGGGGTTGTGTTACTGAATGGGATGTGGGTTATGGATAGGTGGGTGGAGGATGGATTGAATGAGTGCAGTATAAAGTTGTTGGAGGTGTTTTGAGAATGGAAGTGTGAAAGTGGAAGTGGAGGAATATTTGTGGACTGACAGACTCTGGCAGTGACTGAAGTGGGTTTTGGAATGGTTGTTGAGCGTGAGGTGTTACCGAAAGTAGTGTGTAGGAAGGAATTTGTATATTTTGGTGTTTCTAGATAATGTTACAGTGTTAGATGTTTAGAGATGTGCAAATTAATATCTAAGTTTTGGTTTATTATAGTTTGATTCTATAGGAAGCAATTTTTAATGTAATTTTTTAACCCGTTAACGACGGATGACATGATATCACGTCATATGGTGGCAACACTTACTGCCAGGGACGCAATATCACATCACAGCTTTTTGTACAGCCGGCATGCCGGGTGATCGTGCGAGTAGTGGGTGGCCACGGATTGAGTGGGTGAATAGCCCAAGGCATTAGGCCTTCACATTTTGAAATACCCGGCGTTATTGGGTTAAAAAGAAATAAGATTCTATGTTTTAGATTCTGGAGTAGGATAGGAGAGATCCTTAACACAATAAGCCTTATTAGGAAATATTAGGCTTGACAGTGATTTGTGACTAATAATATCTAAGGTGTTTTATTGAAAATCTGGGGACGGGTGTGTAAAGTTTTGTCTACTTCTGCTAAATTTATGATAATTGTTCCTATATGCATACCACTAGCTTAGTCTGGAAATGTAGTGATGCATTCAGTATTTTACATTTATACCCTAAATATACACTCTCTACATTTTTCCTTTTGTAATTTATAGTGCTTAAGACCGCCAGCAAACCGATGAACCGACTTAATAGAATATAAAAAGGACATGAGAATAGATAGTGATATATATTAAGATAGATATTATTGAAGCCTGGAGTTTTCATTACTCAAGAGGTAGGCTGAAATATACTTGTTTGGAGCGTGACTCTGTTTAATGATGTTTGCTTGTTGTAAATGGATACTTTTATGTATGTGGTGTAGTCAGTCAGTCATGTGTCACAAGTATAATTGCATTTTATGAAATATTTTGCTTTAGTCAGGTTGATATGTGTATATATGTAGATATACTTACACAGTATATGATAGAAGATAACTATTGTATATATTTTATTATAGAAACACTGTTGTGAAATATTGTTAAGTATTTTCACTGTTGGTCGTTTGATTTTGATAAAATGCAACTAAATGAAATTATGTCTTATTGTTTACATTTTTTTTTCTTCATTTCTTTTTTTTTTCTTTCTTTTTTCCTTTTTTTCCTTTTTTTTTATTCTTCTTTCCTGCAGTATATAAAAAGCCAGTGGGTTGCTGGTGTGTGCAAAGTACTCAGGCTTACCAGAGTACAAGAAATCAAACTCTGTTTACATCTTCTACAAGGAACAAGTCTTGAAATACGTAACCAGGCCACAACTGTACTGAAAGCTAAGCTCCCGGAACTTGTTCGGGCGTACGTTGACACAGGTGAGTGAGGGAATGCTGCAGGCCAACTGTAGGGTTATCTTCTTGTCTAAGTGCTATTCACCAACATGCGATTCCTCTTCTCGCTTATCCATTCTATTCATATTTTTATTTATTTTCTTATTACATAATGCTTTTGATAATCAGTCAACAGCAACCTGTTGACTGGAAATGTTCAATCAATAATCTAATTTTTCATAAGACGTTCAAATTTAGACCAAAATCATTCTGTCTTCTCATTAGATTATCTGCTCATTGATTTTTTAGTCTTATATCTGTTCTTTAGATAAGTTTGCCACAAATTATGTCTATTTTTGCAGATTCAGAAGACAGGGAACTCTTGGAGTTATCCACTGAATCTCTGCACCTGTTGCTAATCCATATCGTCCACCTGTGGCGAGACCCCCCAGCAGCACTCCTACCTCAAGAATCAAGACAAGCATTTATCTCGGCACTTCAGCAGGAGTTTCCTCGATCTCGCGTGCCTGTCGTTCTTGCTCCCCTTCTCTATCCAGATACAGATATACTAATGGAGAAGATCACACAAGAGCAACCAGCCAACATGGCCAAGAATTTAGTAAGTAGATTCTGTGAAAAATGAGTTATTTATTTATGTTTTACTTTTTCTCTATTTTATAATACTGCTTTGTTAGTGTATAGAAGGTTTCTCATATCTCTCTCCCTTTGTCTTTTTTTTCTCCTCTTTTTTCTCTTCACCTTAAGACTAGACAAATGACTGATTTACATTGTGGTATCCTTTGCAGCTGGATGGGTCTCTGGCGGACTTAGTCCGTGAATTAGGCTACAGTTTCTGTAGCACGGTGGAAGAATGCAGAAGCAACCTTGGGAACTTCTGTGTGACCTCCATAACACCAGCAGCTGTTGCCAAGGTCCTTGGTGTTATGGTGCGCACTCACACGGGCCTGCCAGCAGAACAGGTGAGCTTGTAGTGTGTTGGCAGTCTTGAGAATAAGGGAGTTATTTTACCCCTTGAATATGCATTCTCTTGTGGAATGTTGACCAATCAGACGAAAAAAGTGTGTATATACTGTATATTTATTAGAAACAAAACAAACAAAAAGGAGGTACTTCTGGTCTTACAATAATTTAGGAAAGAAATTGCTGACTTCAAGCAACTTCTTTAGAATAGATATCTAAAGTAGAGGAATACTTACAAATAAAGTAAACAAAGAAGAAAAAAGATACCTCCTAGTTTGAGATTTTATTTGTTGGTTATACAGTTAGAAATAGAAGTTTCTAACAATGAAACTCATCCTTCAGATTGGTCTCCAGAACCTCAACTCCCCAAACTCGCTATGGAGCGACACAAAAGACAAGAGCTCAAATAACCAAACAACCAGCTCAAGTAGCGACGTGACCCTTGGCGGCTCAGGGGGCCTCTCGGGTCCTCACTGCTGGAATGTGGAGGTATTCATCAAGGCACTCCTGGAGGTAGTCCCCAGCATCAATGTGAAGGAGGTTTTCAACAAGCTGGACCACAAGGGCTTCTTGGTCAAGGACAGACAAGGTCTCAAACTGCTTATCACAGCACTTCGGTGAGTTTTGTCAACTGAGTTTGTTTGATTGGTTTCTTGCTAGTTGGTTTCTTAGAAATTATAGATTTCTGTTATTTGTATATGTTTATATTCTTGGCTGTTAGTTAGTATTTGCATTTAATTTCTAATGTGGTTGTATCTTTTCCCCCAATTACAGATGCCTCCTCCAGGGCCAGGGCTTACGGCTGGAATTATTTCCTGTGGAATGCTTCTACCAGCAGTGGAAGAACACCGAGGAGCAGCTCAATCTGTTTACGCAGATCCTCAGAAATCCTGAAATATTTTGCCTCACCGATTTCCCTTGCCATTTAGTGTCAACAGATAGCTTGAAGACACTGCCAGAGCTTGACAATAAAGAGGTAAGGCTTATCATTTTTTTCATGGGAATTTCTTTTTAGTATGTGGGTGTTTGTGCATTATTGATGACATTTTTCCTTTGTTTGACTGTGATGAAAATGCTGTTATGGTGTTATTAACAAACTTCTTTCACAGGTGGCTACATGGAAGTCAGTACAACTAATAGACACTCTCCTTTACCTCGGAGAGAATCACTATACGGCTGTGAAGGAGATTTTCAAGTTTCCCATTCAACATTGTCCAGATATCCTTGTCCTTGGTTTAATACAAGTAAGTGTCGTGCTTTGTCTTTCACCTTAGGAATCTTATGAAAATTAATAGAGAGTTCTTATTATCAGTAAATGGGAATGAATAAATTTTTTCTTTCTTTAAAAGGCAAATATTTTACTGAGAGGTGGCATGTCATGAATATGCTATCTATATATATGTATTCCCACATTCCAGGCAACACTACCATACACCATCTTGCGGCAAGATCTGATTGCTTCTCTCATTCCAATATTTTTGGGGAACCACCCAAATGCAGCAATAATCCTTCATCATGCTTGGCACACACAGGTATGTTTGTAGGCTTTTGTCTTTGTTGTTGTTGTATTATGGAGCCTAAGTTGATTGTGTTTTCCTTTATAGAAGTCTTGTACACGCTGATTGTAGTTGAGAAATGCTCTTATGTATCATTTACCATTAACTCCTCTCTCTCTCTCTCGGCAGAACAATGCAACTACAGTCCGCCAGATTATCATGCATGCCATGGCAGAATGGTATATGATGGTGGAGAATGACCAGACAAGACTAAGCAGAATTCTTGATGTCGCCCAAGATCTGAAAGCCCTCTCACTTCTCCTCAATGCTCAGCCTTTCCCATTTGTGATAGATTTGGCTTGTTTGGCCTACAGACGTGAGTACCCTCATTAGTGGTTGTATTTCAGTTGTTCATTGGGGTCTTTTTATTTTAAAATTCTTCTGGCAATGCACTCTGTCTTTCTGCATTTATTCCTTCTGTTCCTGCTCTTTTCTCACTTTCTCAAACTTCATGTTTCTCTCCTTAAAAATATTAAAAAGGTGTCCTCTTCTAAAAATGAACTCAATGATGGCGTAGGGGGTTGCCACTTCTTGCCGGGCCTGTCGGGATTGGGTTAACTGACATCATTTTGTTATAACTGTCTTCATAAAGCTTCAGTGAAGGTAGGGCCAGTGGGGGGTAAAAAATTATATAAAAGATAATTTTATACCAAGTGGAACAGCAGTATCTTTTGACATGAAAGTAATACTGTGGTCTCTCTCTCTCTCTCTCTTTCTCTCTCTTTCTCTCTTTTTCTCTCCCTCCCCCTCTCTCTCCCTCCCACCTACCCCCCTTATCTGTACCCACTTCTATGCAGACATAGTGGCCATGTCAGTGATTGTCTCATCTCGCAGTAAACATATTTTTTGCTGCCATTCATCATGGAAGGATATTCTTTTGCAGGTGAGTTTCTGAAGCTGGACAAGTGGCTGACAGATAAGATCCGTGAGCACGGAGAGGCATTCATCTCGGCCTGTGTCAAGTTCCTTCAGCGCCGGTGCCCTCATCTGGTTGGCGGTAAGGAGGATGGGATGCAGAAGTCCTCGCAACTCCCTCCAGAAACCATGGCCACCATTCTCGTGTGTCTGAACGCTTGCGCTTTGTGAGTATTTCACTTATATTATCTTTCTGTTTGTTTTATTTTTTTGTAACATTGATTTTTAAGTGATTTTGATGATTTTATTTTTGGTGGTCAGCCTTCTTAATTATTTTAATATTTAGAGGAAAGAAATTGTACTTTGGAGAACTACTGTCATTACCTTGGCTGATTTATCTTCAGATACATACTACTAAGTGCCTCATTTGGATGCATCTGTAAGAAAATGTAGCATATTCTATTCCATTCCAGGAACGTGTCTCAAGAACTGTCTGACACCATTGTGACCATGGTTCAACATTGTAACCTAATGAACAGACCTCGAACACAGCAAGGAGTGGTAAGCAATTTAATGCATTAATGACGTATGCCTCTGGTCGTAACATTGCTTTTTCAGTAGTAGATTGGAAGTTGTCTTCATGGTGTAAGGGTAGTTTTGTATGGTTATTACTTTCAACACTTATTTATTTGTGTTTAGATTGGCTTCCCTGGTCCATCACAGCAGACGAGTGAAGGCAGCCTGGGCGGCATAGCCTCTAGCCTGAGCAGCCTGAATCTGGGTGGTGGAGGTGGCACATCCTCCATCTTTCCAACCTCTGGCTCATCATCCATGAGCCTGGGCAGCCTTGGGTCTCTAGGCACGGCACCAGGATCCCCTGGGCGTCCCCTGGGTCCCTCAACTGCCCCTGGGACATCGCAATCTCCCCTCTCCTCCATCCTGCCCGCTTTGCAGCTAGGACCACCACATGCAGCAGCTGTGGGCTCCCAACTGCCCACCCTGCCAACCTCGTCCATCATCCCATCGTCTCTGAGGTCGCATTCGGTACAACCCACAGTCAACCCCCCCAGCCGGCAGAGTGAGTGTTATGCAATGATTTTTGTCTTTCTTTCATTGTACATTTAAATCTTTTATACCGTTTTATTTGGAACAAAGATATGTTATTTATTGATGTTAAATGTCTTACTTTGTTCAATTCTTTCCTAGTGGACATGTCCCAAATCTTCGACATGCCTCAAATGGTGAGCAAAGAGGTTGAAGATGAAGCCAATAGCTACTTCCAGCGTATCTACAATCATCCACCCCATCCTACGCTCTCCATTGAGGAGGTAAGTTTCAATGAGAATTAGCTGGGAAAACATACGAATATGTAGATTATATTCTTTGGTTTAACTAATAAGATTTATTGTATGTTGTGTATATGGTACTCATTATCACATGTAATAATATAATAACATGAACTTTTGCTATCTTCAATCATGAAGGTTCTGGACATGCTGAAGAAATTCCACGAATCGACCAACAAGAGGGAAAGGGAGGTATATTCATGTATGCTCCGCAATCTTTTCGAAGAGTATCGTTTCTTCCCCACCTACCCAGACAAAGAACTTTTCACCACTGCCAGGCTGTTTGGTGGCATCATTGAACAGGGTCTAGTCGAGTGAGTGTGCTTTCTATATTCCAAACGTTTGGATAACTTCGATGATGTGTTTTTTCTTTAGGTTTATTATTATGATAATTATGATGCCTATGGCTGTTATCTTCATGAATCATCATCCTCCTCTGCATTATTGTTATCATTGCCATCATCAGCACCATCATTATTATTAGTTTTAGTAATGTTATTCATAATGTTGATTAATTATTTTTATTATTTTCCTACAGATATATGGCCTTAGGTGTAGCACTCAGGTATGTTATGGAAGCTCTCCAGAAACCGCACGGAAGCAAGATGTACTACTTTGGCATTGTGGCACTGGATAGGTTTCGCAGTCGCTTGAAGGAATACCCTCGCTATTGTCAGCACCTCATGGCTATTCAGCATTTCAATGAATTTCCTCCACATCTTATAGAGGTATTGTTTGTCTTTTTCTCTTATTTAAAGCATTATGATGATGTTGGTTTTTATGACTGTTTAGATCAATTTTTTGGATATTACTTTCAGTATTTGTATTTCTAGATTTTTATTTTCCCATCAGTCATTTTCACTGAATGTTTTCTCTTTTCTTTTTTCTTGCAACTGCAGTACATCAAGTACGGAACACAGTCACAGGAACCCCCCTCGCGTCCCTCTGGCGTTGTGCTCCCTCCTTCCATGAATGTGTCGCCAAGCACCCCCGCCCCAGGCACCTCGGCAGTAGCTGTTACCGGCACTGTCGTCCAGCCACCCACTGCTGCGGTGTCAGCTGTGGTGTCATCAGTTGCCAAGACCCTCACTGCCACCACCACCACGACAACCACCACTGCCATCACCAGACCCCAGTCAATGTCTGTTCCATCAGCGCCAGTGGGATCAGGAAAGGTATGTCAGAATCCAGATTTTTTGTTGGGTTGGGTTGAATGATATGTTCCAAAGCTTTAGGGTATTAGTTAGATTATGAAATTGGAAATTTTTACTTTATTTATTTATTTATTTAAGGAATGAGTTGATATGTATATAGTATTTATGAGATTTTTCTTTTCTTTATTAACTTCATTAATCTTTCATATCCAGCAACCAACAATCACAACAACCAACATTGAAACACTGTTAGTTGCCACGGAAAAAGAAGAAAAGATTACTCCTCCTCCTGAGCATATGCAAGATAAAATTGCCTTCATTTTCAACAATCTTTCTCAAGTCAACCTTCCTCAAAAGGTAAGTGTCTAGAGGTGCATTAGGCTCTTCACTATATGTTGATTTATTTCCACTAATTTTATATTTCATTTGGCTGAGAAATATTTTGATTTGGCTAATGATGTTTATTGGTTGAGGTGACTAATATCATTTGACTTGTTTTCCACAGTGCGAAGAGCTACGTGAAGTGGTCAGCGAGGAGTATTGGGTTTGGGTTGCCCAGTATCTAGTAATGAAGCGAGCCTCCATTGAAAACAACTTCCACACTCTCTATTCCTTGTTCCTCGATCAGCTGAAGATGAACAACTTCAATGCAATGGTTTGCAGGGAAACTTTAAGGAATATAAAGGTAAAAATTCATAACATGTTACATTGGAAGTACTTCAACAGTTAATCTTTGTTCAAGGTGTTGCAAGGGAAAAAAGTGAATCTGTTTGTGTTATCTATATTGGAAGGTTTTCTTAAACTGTCAATCCCTTTTGCAGGTACTCCTAAGGGCTGATAAGTCTGCAGCCAACTTCTCTGACAAGTCGCTGCTGAAGAACCTCGGACATTGGCTGGGCATGTTGACCCTGGCCAAGAATAAGCCCATCCTCTACTCAGACATCGATATGAAGTCATTGCTTGTTGAGTCTTACAACAAAGGCCTACAGGTGGGTTAATCGAACCTAGTAGATATGGTCATTTTTATTATTTTGCTGCTGGTAATCAGTTTGCTGTTTATATATATGTATATATATATATATATATAAATCATTGGATGCTTTTTCTCTGAAGTGTATAGGTATGGAGTAATTATTTCCCTTTTTTTTTATTCCCTGTTTCCAGGAAATGCAGTATGTGATTCCATTTGTGGCCAAGGTAATGGAGTCTTGTGCAAAGAGCCGTGTCTTTAAGCCTCCCAACCCTTGGACCATTGCCATAATGAATGTGTTAGCAGAGCTCCACAAGGAACCTGACATGAAGCTCCATCTCAAGTTCGAAATTGAAGTTCTGTGTAATAAGTTGGAAATTAATTTGGAGGTAAGATTCTTATGGTTGCATGTACTACTTCCATGCACACATGGACATACTCTTGTGATCATTGATTTATGCAGACACATGTGCAAAGACATGGGCAATAACACACAAATACATACACTCATTTGTTTAACTCGTTATTGCTGGGCGATGTTGTGTCACGTCATGTGGAGGCAGCACTTGCCACTGGGGACATGATATGATGTCATGGCTTTTCATATGTGATCAAGCTTGCAGCAGTCAGCCTCTGGCAAATAGCTTGGCATTTAGACTGATTGGAGCCAAAACTGCCCCAATGTTATCAGGGTTAAGAAAAACACAGGTGCCTATACAGGCAGGCACACATGCACACGCACATACATTCATATATATATATATATATATATATATATATATATATATATATATATATATATATATATATATATATATATATTTATACACACACATATACATACATACATACATACATACATACATACATACATACACCACACACACACACACACACACACACACACACACACACACACACACACACACACACACACACACACACACACACACACACACACACACACACACACACACACACACACACACACACACACACACACACACACACACACACACACACACACACACATACATACATATATACATATATATACATATACACACACAAATACATTTACACACACACTCATATTTACTCATGCTAGTAGAAATCAGTAATAATGATATCAGCAAGAATCAGAAAACCAAAAGCTAGAGCAAAGACTTTGTTCTCTGCATGGGGCAACACTTATACTACTCCTTCCTCTTAGGACCTGAAGCCAGCAAACATCCTGAACGACCGGGAGCGAATTGCCCGCCTGAAGCCCCAGCTGTCACAGCCTGGAGGATCCAAACGGGCCGAGTCGACCCCACTTTTCCCAGCTCTGCAAGGATTCTCTTCATCTTCCAGTTTCATGCGTAAGTGGAGCGTGGTGAAACTTGATTGAGATGATCATTTGGTGTAAATTTTGTTAATGATTAATTATTGTATGATTTTTTTCTTTCTTTCTTATTTTGATAATAAACTTGTGAATGTACTTCTTGGATGGATGATGCATAGATATGATTGCTTCTCTTTCATTCTGTACTTAAAAACTATGTTAAGTAAAATCTTTTTATTTTGTACAAGGGAGTGATGTTTTGTGTGTAGCTCCCTTCATATCCTTCCCATCTTCCATTTCTGGTTCCCTTTCATTCTAACTTGTTAACACTGGGTGACTTGATATCATGTCATGTGGTGGTAGCACTTGCTGCTGGTGAAGCAATGTCACTTCATGAATTTTTGTATGGCTAACGTGCTGGGTGATCATGCCTGTGGCAGGTGACCGTGGCCAGAGTGGGTGAATAGCCTGAGGCAGCAGGTCTGCGCACTTGAAATACCCCAGCGTTAAAACCTCCTCCTCCTCTCCCCTCTCCTCCCCCTTCCCCTTCTCTCCTCTCCTACTCTTCCCCATCCCCTCTCTTCCTCCTTCCCTTCTCCTCTCCTCCTCCTTCCCTTCTCCTCTTCTCCTCCTTCCCCTCCCCCTCTCCTCTTCCGTCCCTTCCCCCTCTCCTCCTCCTCCCCTTCCCCCTCTCCTCCTCCTTCCCTTCCCCCTCTCCTCCTCCTCCTCCTCCTCCTCCTCCTCCTCCTCCTCCTCCTCCTCCTCCTCCTCCTCCTCCTCCCCCCCTCCCCCTCCTCTTCCTCTTCCTCTTCCTCTTCCTCTTCCTCGTCCTCTTCTACCTCCTCCCCTTCTCCTGTTTTTCCTCCTCCTCCTATTCCTCCTCCTCCCCCTCCTCCTCCCCTTCTCCTCTTCTTCCTCCTCTTCCTATTCATCCTCCTCTACCTACTCCTCTTCCTCCTCCTCTTCACTCTCATCACCCTCCTTAGGAAATATAACCTCATTCCTCTATTATGTTTTTTTGGTGTACAAAGGGACAATGACTGAGTCGAATGTGGAGTGTAGGGTCCTGGCCCGAGATAAGGATGAGCTTGGGGGACTCTGGGAGAAGGGGAAGGTCCTCCTACAGGGGCCAGCCTCTCTTCCTTACATCACTGACAGGAACATCTTTCCTCTCTTAGACCCGATGAATACTGGCAGCCGATGGGTAGCCAATCCGAATATAAACCACGCGCCGGGACACGAAGTCATCAATCAAGGTGTGATAATGTTTGAACCTCCTGAGAATTTAAAGAAGAGAAAAGTTACAATAATTATAAACATTGTAAAAAAAAATTCCTCTTCAGGTTATTAGAGTTAATGAGTGGATCCCACAACTACCACTTACTTGGCCATTGAAAGTGCATCCCCATGATACATTTGGCTCTTATATACCGTTAATTAGGGATTATGTTAATAAAGAAAGGTAATACATTCAAACAATGAAGGACCAAACTTCAGAAGAAGAAAATCTTAGCAAGAGGGTAGTATAATTTTATATTTCCTACACTACCCAGGGATGTTATGATAATACCTTGACAACAGTGAATAACAGCAACCAAAATTATATAGGAAAGTTGTTCCTGTTAGTGGAAGTAGGATGGATGATGGACTTGACAGCTTGGATTACCCGTCCTGTTTGTTTATTAAGGAGTTAGGAAAGGGTGAAAGTTAGGTTAAGAATGAGCTTGAAGGTAATTCAAGTGGAAGCTTTTTTTTTATAGAATTATCTATTGATAACCAATGTAATATGATATACAATCTTAAAGTGGATGATGAATAGAAAGTAAGATTAACCTAGAGAGGGCATGATTAACCCTTTTGTATCCCACGTATTGGTTTGCAAAAATCTAGTCTTTTTTAAGTATAGACTTGAGGATAAATATTCAGGCATAATCTGGTAGAGAAAAGCGAATTTAGCACAACCTGAGCTACAGCTTGTACTCTATATGCTCAGACTTCTTGATTTGGATTTAATTAATGTCTTTGAGATAGTTATTGCTTATAGTATTGGGAAATAAGATAGATAGAGCAACATTATGGTGTTAGGAAAGGTTTCCTTTGATTTAGTATTAGTGGTTAAAGTACAGTATAGAAATAACCCCCCTATCCCAAGGATGTCTAAGTATACCTCTAGTTAGTTATTGTATTAGTCCCTTGGTTTGCCTTTCAGCAAAGACAAGTTGGTCACAAATGGGTGCACCAGGGCAGGTGGAGATGCCCACCAGCACAGTCACTGTACAGAGCTCGTCTGTGGGTGCCACGCCAACCCCTCCATCAGTGCTGCCTCCCCATCCCTCCTCCACTCCAACACCTATACAGTCTCAGCAACCATCGGTCAACGAGCCGCGCTTCATCTACTCTGACATCACCGTCACGTCCCTTCGGGGGCTTGAGCCTCACATATCTGTCTCAGTACCTCAGGTTGGTTGGCTGGCCCTTTGTGTTCCTTACATATTCAGTTATATATCTTAACCCTTCTGCAATAGGCACATTCCTTTTGTTGAAATTACTTCAGTTGTTTAACAAGGGCATCATACCAAATGCTAATTAGTATGACATAATATATCATATATAGACTTGTATATCATACCAAAGGTCTAGCAAACACACCATCTTAAGATGCCCAGCCCAGGCAGTAAAAAAATTGTACAGATAGTTTTCTCATGCCCACAAGCACAACTAATGATTGGGGAACTGATGTTCTGGCACAGGTTGGTGGCATTGCAAGCAATGCTCAGTTGAAACAGCTTGTGCGACATGCTGTAGAAATGGCAGTCCAGGAAATAGTGACAGCTGTATTGGAGCGCAGTATCAAGATTGCCATCACCACAGCAGAGCACATAATCAAGAAGGACTTTGCTCTGGACCCAGATGAGTCTCGGATGCGAGTTGCAACACACCACATGGTGCGCAACTTGACAGCAGCAATGGCAATGATAACTTGCAGAGATTATCTGGCTACAAATATTGCCAAGAGCATCAAGCAGGGATTGATGCAGGCTTTTTCACGAGTAAGTTTGTTACTATGTCAGCTTTTCTGTTGTTGAATAGTCATCAAGATACATCAGAGGGTTAAATTCCCTCTGTACACAAGATACTAACTGAGAGCTATGGAATTACTGTCATTGTATTCTTGTAAAAATACAAATGTATTGTATTGTTTGAAGTAATGATTTTGTATTTCCATAACTCCTCCACTTTTGACTACATAAAGAGCTTACAACAGAAATACAGGCCAGTATTACCCATATATCCTTAAAGACTGATGTCTTATATTTATTTTCTATGTATATATTTATTTTTTTTTCCAGACAAATCAACAGCAGCTGCCACAACAGCTAGAGCAGATGGAGCAGCTGGCTGCAGCCATTGCTCAGGAGAATGTGGGTATAGCTTGTGCCTTTATTCAGAAAACTGCTGCAGAGAAGGCTGTGATTGAAATGGATAAGAGGCTGGCACAGGTGAGGGCATTGTCTTCACTGTTTTTGTTGTCATTGCTATTATTTTTATTTTTATTTATTAACTTTTTTCATAAACTTTGTGAATGGTTTACATTATGGAAAATATTAATATTGATATATTTTCTCTTTGTCATATGTAATAAACATTCCATACTAATCAACTTGATTAGATCAGAAATGAGAACGATCACACTATTTGTTTTATATATATATATATATATATATATATATATATAAACGTATATACAAGACATATATGTTTATATATATATAATATTTTTTTTTACCCATTTTCCATTTTTATACTTTTAGTTTGATTTAGATGATGATAATCTCTGACAGATTCTTTGGACGACTTTTTAGTGATTAAGGTAACATTCAATTTGATTAGTTAAAAACTGAGGGATACAGGATGGGGAAAACTATCAGCTTTCCTTACCCTTAAGGCGCTGTCACACTAGCACTTTTCCGTCAATTTTCTGAAAAATTGTAAATTTTTGAGCGAATTGGCATCTTTCTAGTCAGACGATAATTCCGAGTTTCCGCGTGAAACATTCCCGTCGTCCAATTGGCCAAGCATAATCAAATCAAGAACTATATTTTTAAATGTTCGTATTTGTTTTAAAACATTAATAATATACAAATGTAATGAAATTTACTTTTCTTATTAATAGCGTAAAATTGACAAAGAGAAATATGTAAATCTAAATTTTATTTCTATAGACAAAATTTGTTTTAAGTGCTCGACTTCATTGTTTACATCCGTCAGTCGCAGTGCGCGCTATTTTTCCTCCAGTTTTGAAACATAATGGACTGTGTGGATGGACACTATTGGACACGTGCCCTTCAGAGAAATACTTGAATTAGAATATTTTATTGTGTTTTCTTGTTACGCTCAGCATCTGCTAAAACGAAGTCTAGCATAACCGCGCACTATCGCTTGTTCGGTGCCTTTGTTTACAAATGCGATGCGAGTATCGCATTACTAAGCCGATGGCTCCTAGTGTGACTGCGCGCCTCGAAAAATTGACAATTTTTGAAAATTGACGAAATAAAACGACGGAAAATAGGCTAGTGTGACAGCGCCTTTACCCATTCCATAACTCTGTTTCCGGCAGGAATACGAGGTGAGGAAAGCGGCAAGGACAGAGGGCCGCCGCTACTGCGATGCTGTGGTTCTGACATACCAGGCAGAGCGGATGCCAGAGCCCATCCGCCTGAAAGTTGGTGGCGTCACTCAACCCCAAATGGCTGTGTATGAAGAGTTTGCCCGGAACATCCCAGGCTTCCTGCCCATCACTGATCAGGACACCATGTTCTTGACTAAGCCTGTTCCTCTAAGCTCAGTAAGTTTTTGTTCATGGTTAAGTCTTTAATGACTGCCATCTTTCTGTGATATATATGTTTATTTATTATGATGACAATGACTATAATTGATTTAACCATTCTTTTCAATCATTGCAGCAACAACAGCAGCAGCAACCCCCACACTCACAACAGCAGGCCTTTGGAAGCGATGAGACAACAGCCTTCCTGCTTCTGACAGAGCGCATCAGTGCTGAGCTGGAACACACCATCCAGGCCTTTACAACCCTAGCCCCCTCATCCTCCCTCATCCCCATGCTGCACTCACTCAGGGAGGGACTGCTGCTCACCCGGACCAACCGAGATGCACACGCCGCTCAGCTGCTGCTTAGGAAGGTTGGGA
Source organism: Penaeus japonicus (assembly GCA_017312705.2). Lineage (NCBI taxonomy): Eukaryota > Metazoa > Arthropoda > Malacostraca > Decapoda > Penaeidae > Penaeus > Penaeus japonicus. The sequence continues at coordinate 32,159 of BOPN01007327.1, read as the reverse complement.
GGCAGTATTGTGTTGTTCTTTTGCTCTTCCTCCTCTTCCTCCTCATCATCATGCTTCTTCTTCTTCTACTTCTTGAGAAGGGTCTTTTGGAAATTTATATTTTTGAAGCTTTTTGTTGATAGATTTGATGAAGGGAGGAGGGATTATTGGGAATACATTTAGAGAGTTTTGGCATCCATAGATTTTGATTGGATAATAATGGTTGGGAGTTAATAGGGGGGAGGGGGAGTCACAATGAGGATGAATATCTAACATATACTTAAATATTGTGACAAAAAGGAAACAAAGTGAAAATTACAGAAATTCTGGTAGAACATACTAAAAGTTTCTACTTCTGTGTTCCTGAATTAGGCTGTGGAGAACCTCCTGGAGGGTGCACGAGAGCTGCCAACTGAACCAGAACTGAGTCAGCTTGCCCTTCGGTTCCGCGACTGCCACCTAATCGTCTTGAAGGCCATGGCTGATCACCGTTCCTATGGAACCAACTGGACATCGAAGAATGTTACCAAGTGAGTGGCATGGTCATTATTTTTCCCTTTTGGTTTGTCTGTGTGTCAAGTTATACATTGATTTTTTTTTTTTTTTTTAAGATTCTAATTGATATATTTCATTTTTTTCTGAGACTAGTGTGAATTTGTTTCCAGATGTATATGGTAAGGTGTCTATACTTACTTCCTTTCAAGACGAAAACTTTTTTATAGCTTAACCCTTTGGCAATGGTGCGTGTAACAACCAAACTAGCAGTCAAGCCGGTTGTTATACAATGCTAGTAGTATTGGCTAAAAATTAGAGGGATGGGGAAAGTAGTTCTCTACCCTCCGGGCAGCACAAACTCCCGTAAATGGCATTTTTCCAAAAATTGGTCACAAAACAAGGTTTAAGCTGACTTTGGAACCCTGTAGCATTGTTATAGCCATAATACTTAATGACTGTGTGTGCACTTCGACTGTGAGCAGATGCCAATGCCGTGTCACATACGTATTGACACCCAGTGTTACATATTTTTCGCCGCAGCACATATATGTGACACCCATCATCATTGGGTTAATGGACAGGGAATGAATGCCCTGTCATCCTTTCATGTTTAATAGGAATTTTCATTTTCAATTATATTTGAGTAGGGTATACATATGATAAGATGTCTAGTAGATGAAGCCCTCCCTATAAACCTGATAAAAACGTGCACAATCTTTCTTGCAGATGCTGGGCTGAATCCCGTGAGGAGTTGAAGTACAACTTAGATGTTGTTGACTGGCTGATCCGTTCCAATTTGCTGAACATGCAGTTGCTGGATGAACACCTTGCTAGAACTCTAGATGACCCAAGGCTTCCATCCTACATCCCTTCATTCTTCATCATGCAGCTTGTTCAGGTGGGTTGAAGGCCTTGAAAGTGAATGGATCCACCTCCATCTATTTCCTGGTGGTCTCTACATCCTGCCCTTTGATTTAAGTCATAAATGGCATCTTTATTTTTAGAGGATTTGTCTTCTAAACAAATGAATGTCATAATTGTATTGATGATGCATTATAAATTTCCTCAGATATACCTCGTTGACGACCCCAGCAACAGCTTCCTGAGTGAATCAGACTTGCAGCTAACACTGGAGGCCTTAGTGCGCATGTGCCACTCCCGTCAGGCTCCAGAAGGCCTTGTGCCCCTCATTGACGCACTGCGGCTGAAGCACGACTTACTAGCAAGCGAGCGGCTAGCAGGAGGCAGTAGCCTCAGTGGCACAAACAGTGCCCTGGCTGCTGGGCCAAGCCTACACTTCCATTCAGGCGTAACACAGGCCAGGGACTTCAGCGACCCTCCAGCCCTTCAGGAGAAGACAGAGGTGTTGCTGCGGGAGTGGATTCAGATGTACCATTCCCCAACAGCTGGCCAGGGGTCAGCCTCTGCCTTCCAGCACTTCGTGAAGCAAATGAATCTTCACGGAATCCTCAAAACAGATGATCTCATAACCAGGTGCGCAGCTGCCTATGGGTCTGGTCTCCTGACGTCCCTGTTTGGAATAGTTTCACTGATAGCCTGATTATGAGTTCTCATATGATCTGTTAATCATTTCATGCATGATTTTTTGTATTTCAGGTTCTTCAGGATCTGCATAAGCATGTGTCGTGATCTTTGTGTTCGATCCATTCTTGAGCAAGGCCAAGGACCATCTCCTACTTATGTTCGCAGCAAATGCTTCCAGAATCTGGATGCATTTGTACGTCTCATTGCCTTATTAGTCAAACATTCGGGGGAGGCAACGAACCCAACCACTAAGATCAATCTTCTTAATAAGGTACGACAAGTAAAAACAAGTATTTGAGTGCGTGGATGCATGTTCTGGAACATAAGAGCTAAATTCTTTGAGTCATTATTTAGTAAGACCAAAACCTTTCTTAATGCAACCCAGTCTTATTAACATGTATTAGATATAATATTCTATTTCAATTTACAGGTCTTAGGACTCGTGTGTGGTATCATGATCCATGACATTGAATCAAATGGCACCGAGTTCCAACAGCTTCCATATCACCGCATCCTCATCATGCTTTTCCTTGAGCTCAACGCCCCAGAAGCGATCCTAGAGTCCATCAACCTTCCGGTATGTGAAGTAAGCTACACTCTCAGGGAACAATGCTAGCACATGTTCATCCACTGGTATGCTTCATTTGGAGGTGTTTTAATGTTCCCAAGCACAAGACTAGACTAGGAATTTTAGCTCCATCCCTTGTTATCAGTAGTAGTGTTTTCTTCACTTCTTTTCTCATTCTATTTTGATATCTATTAATGATGTCCCTCCATCTTCCCCTTGAATAGCAGTAGCTATTATGTTGAATGCTGAAAAATTATTTTTAGTTGTTCCTGAAACAGTTTTATTATAATTGATTTATAAGATTTACATTTTGAAAGTGGTTGTCCCAAAGTAGAATTGAGAGAAGTTTCATTATTTGAAAGTATGAAACCTACAGTGATATTTTTTGATGAATCAATAGAAATCATGATGTTATTTTTTGATTGTTGAATTAGTAGTCAGTTGTTTTTCTTATGGCTCATCTGCAAACAGAAAGCTATTATCAACATCTGTAGGATATCTTCATTTTATGTTCAGGCTTGGCATTACAAAAATAGATAAAGAAAAAAGAATTAAAAGGAAGTATATCTGACTGGTGACAATAATCAATGGATTGTATGTCATCTTTGAAGAAGGGATGGTGTCTGAGACTGATAAGACCAACAGATGTTCTTTCTTATTTAGAAATACTAAATTTATATCACGACCTTAGTCTTGTGAAAGCATAGTCTCCCCCTTCACCCCCCCCCCCCCCCCTCACTCCAAATACATCAAGCATATTCAGTGCATGAACATGGCTAGCAGTTTCTTAGCCCATGCTTTTTATGATTTTGAGGAAAGATTTCATGATATTTTGAAATAGCTTTAGTATTATGTGAGATATTTACTTTATTTTCTTAATAGATGTGAATTAATTTTCTGTTATGGATACTTGATACTTCTTACTCTGAAATGTTTACAATTTTCATGTTATATAGACTTAACTTGTGTTGAAGTCCAGAATGGGCACAAGCTATTAAGATATTTATTTTAAAGTGCATAGAAAAAATATTTGTTGATAATTATTTTTTCAGATTGTTAATTATGACTACTTCTATACCATAAATGTTTCCATATTGTCATTTTTTACTTGAAAAGCATGATGTGAAGTTATAATTCAGGAAGGATATTTTTTTCACTTTCTTTTTTTCCCCCTTGTTCATAGTTTTTGCATTGTAGATTTTAAACCTTTTCATAGACAAATATTGTAGAGACAGTAGCATCACCATTGACTTTATGTAATATTAATGCAAGAGCATTAAGCAGCAGCATATACATGAACACATTTTGATCTTTCAGTTTTGTGTAAATGTGTGAAGCAAATTCCGCATCTCTTAACAGTTGCATCATTTGTATTTTGTGCAAATGGTCGTCCTTATGTTGAGAAGGCTTCCAAGCAATTGAAGCTCATATTTTATCATGCCATGCATTTCCACATGCAGGCTGTTCACGAGAATCCCATTTATTTCATGTTCGGATTCAGAATTCCGGAAGATGTGCACTCTTGATTGTGTGTGTGTGCTAAAGGTGTCTCCTTTATTTTTCTTTACTGCCAGCATCTTCTGTTTCAGATTCCGAGTCTGGAATACACACTTCCAGAGTCTGGAGAAGTGACAGATTGTGTGCCTTACTTGTTTTTGTGAAGCTTGAAACACAGAGGAGTCACTTCACGTGATATAGATATCCTTGCTTTACTAGTTTTAACACATTGTAGTAACAAAATAACCTAGCCTCATGTTCGGAAGGAAGCTGTGGTTTCACTAGCCTTATCTAACTCTGGGACCATACTCAAGTTGGGGATTACCACCATTTTGGCCAGGCCCAGGTGCACTCTTGGGGAATTAGGGGAGTTGGACATTGAGGGTCAGTTCTTTGACTTGGAAGATTTTTTGGTAATTGTTTAGCAGCAATAACATCAATTAAATATTTTTCAATATTTAGAATTAATGTTTATTAAGTTTTTACAAAACATTAACTTATAGTGAAACAATGAGTAGGGACAGAAATACTTGTAAAAGGTAAAGGATGAGTTGTGCATAGAGGAAGCAGTGATATCTTGAAAACAGGTCTGAATTACTGTAAATACATTTTTCTTTTGTGTGTGTCTGTTTTGACCAATAACCATAATAGATTCATGCTTTTTTTCTTGTCAAATAAATAGGCTAAGAAATAAAGGCAGAACATGCTACAGTCTATTCTGGTTTGTAGTATTGATGATTACAAGTTCACAATCGACTCCAGCGTTTATCAGCTCCCTTTAAACCCTGAGGTATTTATTGGCCCCTCAGATAGTCTCGGTGAGCCCCGGGGGTCGATATCGACCATTTTGGAGACCCCTAGCCTAGCCATAGGGAATGTAATTGTAATATAAACAACAAGGGAAGCTGCATGGCCAGAGGTGATTGTAGGGACCAGAGTTGAGCCTGAGTATTGAAACTGCAGCTTTGAAACTGTTTATATCTCTTTATTTTTATTTATTTATTTATTTTTATTATTTATTTTTTAAGTAATAAAAGACAAAGGTGTAGGGAATGTGCCTTTATGGGGGCTGGAGGGATAAGGTGTCAGGCAGTAAATATAACAATGTTTTATATATTTTCTGTTTCTTACCTTGGAGAGGTAGAGCTAGGTGTCACGGGTAAACATTTGCTCTTCATTCGGAGGCTTTAATTCTTTGAGCTCAACCTTTTCACTATCATGTGTGGTTGTTGTGGCTGGGTGTAAAAAGGTTCCTTCTGTAACTGTAAGTTTTTTATGGAATTTCTTTATTGGTAGTCGTTCATGTGCTCTTTGTTTAACACACTTGTATATCTTTGTCACTTTTAAGATATTTGATCTTTCTATCTTTGCTAAAGGAAATATTGTAAATGCACTTGATATTTTATTTTTATTTGAATTCTGTTTTTATTTTATTTATATTTTTTTATTTATTTTTTATTTTTTCTTATTAGCTGTTATTTAGACTTTCTTAATATTCAATAAAAAAGAAAGAAAAAAAGGATCTCTGCCATGACTCAAAGACGCAATGATAACGTTCTCCATTCCAGGTCCTTATGGCCTTCACCCAAACTCTACATCTGCTTCGCCCAAGTAAGTGCCCAGGGTTTGCCTATGCCTGGCTGGAGATTGTGAGCCACCGCGTCTTCATCGGCCGCATGCTGGCCATCACTCCCCAGCAGAAGGGCTGGTCCATGTACTCCATGCTCTTGGCCGATCTCTTTAAATTCCTGGCACCCTTCCTGCGGAATGCAGAGCTCGCCAAGCCTCTGACAATGCTCTATAAGGTGAGTGTGAAGACTAGTTGGTTGCCAGGCAAAGGAATATGTATATAGCAATTTAAACATATTACTATTCATTCATCAGTTTCCAACTATTAGTCAACTATGGATTTCTCCATCTCTTCCCTGTTTTCCTCTTTCCCATTCTCATGCTATACTTTGTTTAACCTTTTCCTCTAATCCTCCTCTACAAGAAATTGTATAAACCCCATATATATTGAAGTGACAGTTCTGATTCTCAAAAATCTTTTTCCCTTCACAGGGTACACTACGTGTGCTGCTAGTCCTGCTCCATGATTTCCCGGAGTTCTTATGTGAATACCACTATGGTTTCTGTGATGTCATCCCTCCAAACTGCATCCAAATGCGCAATCTCATCCTCTCGGCTTTCCCTCGGAACATGAGGCTCCCCGACCCCTTCACCCCTAACTTGAAAGTGGACATGCTGCCCGAGATTACAGTCTCCCCCAAGATCCCCACTAACGTCGCCAGCCTCATCCAGCCCCCAGAACTAAAGAAAAACTTGGATTCCTACTTGAAGAACAGGACGCCTGTCACCTTCCTTTCAGACATGCGGACCTTCTTGCAGGTGGGTTTTGGTATTCTTGCAGGTCTTGATGGTTGTGGTGTTTTGTTTTTATGTATCTCAATAACCTTGGTGGTTTTCTTGTCTCATATGAATGAGTGAGTTGGTATTGTTTATTTCATGTTTTATTTAAGTACATTTAGAATGGTTTCATGTTTTATTTAAGTACATTTAGAATAGTTTCATGTTATATTTAAGTACATTTAGAATGGTTGATGAAATTTGCTTTGACTGATGGTATTTTCGAAATTGCCCTTCTACACAGGTCAACAATGAACCGGGGATGCGCTACAACATGTCTGTGATGAACGCTTTGGTGCTCTATGTTGGCATGCAGGCTATTGCTCAGATCCACAGCAAAGGCCTAACTCCATCCATGTCTACCATTGCTCATTCCGCCCACATGGACATATTCCAGAATCTTGGTGTTGATTTAGACACAGAAGGTCAGTTTTGTGCAGCTCTGTTTTCATCCATTACATGGAATAACCTGGTTCTTAAAGGGATTTTATGAAGCAATTGTGTTGCTTATTAAGCCTAATATGATATTAAACCCTTTGCTTCCTCACATCAGGTCGCTATCTGTTCCTGAACGCCATTGCCAACCAGCTGCGATACCCCAACAGCCACACCCACTACTTCAGTTGCACACTTCTCCATCTCTTTGCTGAAGCCAACACTGAAGCCATCCAAGAGCAGATTACAAGGGTGCTGTTGGAACGACTGATTGTCAATCGGCCACACCCCTGGGGGCTCCTCATCACCTTCATCGAGCTCATCAAGAACCCATCCTTCAAGTTCTGGAGCCATGAGTTCGTGAAGTGTGCTCCGGAGATCGAGAAGTAAGTATAGTAGAAATGCTTTGGCTCTCAGTTCATGAATGTTAGAATAAATCACTGCATTCTGTCTGTGTGGAAGAGGTCTTGAATATTTGTGCTTTGATCTTTGGAAAATATGAATTTGTTGTCTGTTTTGTTATTTTTTCAAAGAGTATGTAGATGCATGATGTAGGAATACTATGCATTTTTTCTTTATTCTAGATTTTTTTATTTGATTTAAACAAGATGAAAATAATATTTGTCAAACATTTAATGCCATTTGTAAGAAATAGCTGCTGGTGCTGGTACTTTTTTTTTCTAAAGCCAATTTAGTTGAACATGCTTCTGGTGTTTATTAACTATGCCTCTCCCACAAAAAGTTTTCATAATTCAATGGTATTTACTTATTCAAAAGGGACAGTAGTGTATTCCACACCACCTCTTTTACTCTGACAGCAACACCTCTAACAGGTGGCCCACTACCTTCTTACAGGCTATTTGAGTCGGTGGCGCGCTCCTGCATGGTGCAGAAGATCGCACCAAGAGGGGATTCAGAGGCCTGAGTGCAGCCGTAGCACAGCCAGGCAACACGGCCGGGCTCTAACCGACGCCGTTCGTGGAGGCGACTGTCCAGGGAGTGAAGAGCACACGCATCGGAGGTTTTGGAATACCTGCGGCAGAACTTTGCTCATGTCAACCTTCTTGCACCAAAGCAGACGGAGAAATTTGTGATGGAGGAAAAAAGGATTTGGTAAAATGTATATATACATAAAAAGATGCAAGCAACTAGGATTGTCTTGTTAGATGAGGTGCCCAACAAAGAACAAATATTGACTACTAAAAGAAAAAGACAGAAGAAAAAGGAAAAAAATATATATGGTGCAGTATTAGCAATGTTTTGCTGGATGATATGAATGATATATATGTAAAGATGTATGTAGCTGAGAGATTTAATATGTGATAAAACTACTTTACCTGAATCCATGTCTTGAAAAATGAATAAATGCCCAATAGATTAGAGGTAAACAGAGCCATTGGTGTGCTACGGCAGACCATTTGACTAAAGTGTTCTATTTGTTTAAACTTAAAGAATGAGAAGCAGTGTCTTTATGGTGACTATAAGAGTACAGTTCCAGTTTTTTGTCAGAACAGATGGCCAACCCTCTCCGTTCTTTTAATCCAGGGTGGTGATCCTGTCTCACGTTGGGTTAGAATTACGAATGTCCTTTGTAGAATGTCTTAGATTATTATTATTATTATTATCATTATGCAGCTTTGAGTTGTTTCAAGATATTTTCCTTGACATCTGTTGTGTTTATGATATACATAGTTGTTGTAAAGCAACAGCAAAGTATACTGTCAAGGTATGTGATTATCTTAAGTCACTGATATAAATATATTATTGTTTCATAATTTGAGTTTTCCTGGTGAATGTTAACATGTAAAACTGAAAGACCAAGAACTGTACAATGTACTATATTAAGGACCTTCAAAAGTGAAGTAAAAGTGCATTAAGTTAGAACAGGTTGTATAATTACAGATGGTATTCTGTATAGACAGAGAAATATATTTCCCAGACAAAGCAGCCATAAGCCGTGTGTCAAAGTGCATAAAAATGACAAGGTGAATTCCAGTGAGAGTGTGATATGTACCTATACTCTTGTGATCTTAACTTCCAGGGAACCATGTGATGAGCTATACCTAAGATGTTTACATAATTAGATGATGTACATTTCTAGATAACATGGCCTTTGCTAAGCAGCCTCTGCAGTAGGAGAGTGAGAATCAAAGTGTTGGGCATCCTAGTAAATATAAAAGTGTTACTTCCTAGAACTACCCGGGTCATTCACAGTAGAGATATTTATTTAGTTATACTATGAAGCACAACAACGTGCAATTTACAAGTTCAGTTGATGCAGATGGAAAGTCCTGTGTAACTCTTGGATGGTCAGCAAAGGCAGTTTTATCATCTGAATCCAGTGTGATAGTGCTTCATATTATGCAAAGATGACTATGGACGCAAAGCATGTACAAAATCCCTTCAGATCCTTCCTTTATATAATTTCGCACACTTGGAATTCCTTCTACTACAAGGTACTGTCTGGTAGTCACTGTAAGAGAGTTCATAGTTAGTAAGATGTCCCTATACCCTTGAGGCTTTCTGTCCTGCTGTAAAGTCTCTTCTTACAAGGTAATACAATCACTACCGCCACAACACACACTAGACTCGGGGCACTAAGTCAGTCATGCCCATTGCCCCTCATCTCCCACCCCTCCTCACTCATTACAAGTTTTAACCACCAAAAGAAAAAAAAAAAAGTTTTATTATTAAGTAACCGTATCCTAATTCATCCCATCGACTTATGGGAAGTTTAGGCACAAAACAGATGTGAATTATGTTAAGAATTATTACATTTCCTTTCCTTCTCTCCTGTATCAAGGCCTAGCTTTTTTATTTTTAACTTTCAGGGCTTTACGAATCACATTTCTTTGTTACCACATAGCTAAGTAATTATGATTATTTTTTTAATTGGTAGCCAGAGGATTGATTAACCTTGATTGGAAATTTTTGAGTCTCCATTAAGTATCAGTATGTTAAACCTGGGAATTAACACCTTCTGTTACCTCGCTTCAAGGAAACATCACAACTCTCTGATGGCATAAGGGATACAAATTAGCATTACTGTTACATCACAATTATTTTGTATGAAATTGTATAATATTAAACGAGTTGTTGAGGGTTTTGAAGAGAGAAAC
>BOPN01007327.1:9615-17115 GCA_017312705.2 Penaeus japonicus | reverse complement strand
GAGAGAGAGAGAGAGAGAGAGAGAGAAGAGACAGAGACAGAGAGAGCGAGAGAGAGAGAGACAGAGGGAGCGAGAGAGAGAGAGACAGAGAGAGACAGAGACAGAGAGACAGAGACAGAGAGAGAGAGAGAGAGAGATACTCTTAAGCCAAGTACACACTTGTAGACCATGTTGCGCGATTTGGTCTCTGAGATGTGTCTAGCGTTGTCTACGTAGACACGTCTATAGACCAATCGCAGTCTACGAGTCTGTTGCGAGACAAAAAGTCGCAGGTCTATGGTCTCCCGATCGGAATGGGGGACAGCATGCAACGGTAGACATGTTGCACAACATTTTCCTAGTGTGTACGACATCTGCAACGATAGACGAGACACATCGGACTTCCCAAGCGTGCCGGGTGCCTTGCGGCCAAATAAACGCTTTTGCACTGTTTTTTTAAATGTGGTCAAACGAAAAGGTATTGAAAATAATCGAAGATTATCATGTTTCTAGCTGTCTTTGGGACGTGACGAGTTCCGATCATAAAAACCGCGTAAAAAATAAAATTGGCACTTGAATCACTGGCTTAGATATTCTAAAGGTGTACATGAGGCTCGTGAAAGAATCTCTACTTGCTAGGAAACGCAGTGTGGCTGCTAGTCGAAGAGAAGCTGGGATAGCTTCTCTAAATTTCGTATCCTTCTTCATTATCAGTCCTCCAACCATCAGAAGCAAATCTTCGAAATCAGTAGAGGTTAGGCGGGTGAAATTTCGAAAACCCATGGCGTCTTCCAGTCTTCATTTATTTAATAATGAAATACCGAACCTTGGTCCTTCTGCAAACACTTCGCGACTCCACCAACGTTTACGTTTTCTCGTTCTTTCACTTGCAATTAGCGCTAAGGAGGAACTCACTCCGCACAGAACAATTTCCCCCATGATGTACTGACAGAGACTAGACGAGAAATTCAAATCGTAGTGAGGACGCTAGACGAGACAAAGAACGGTGTCTATAGACGGTCTATAGACAAATCGCGCAACATGGTCTACAAGTGTGTACTAGGCTTTACATACAAAATATTCCGCGCGTACAAGTTAGTTACTAACCTAAGATAAATTAGGGAAATCCTTTGTATGTTCCATTCGATATAGTCACCGCCATTTGATACATTCATCTAAGTGATAAGATACATCTAAATCAACCACTTTGTTCAAAAGTTCAGTTAGAGTGCAGCTAGTAAATATTTTTCAGTGCTGAACATGCCTCACATTTACCAAGATACAAGGAAAATATGTGCGCACAGTTCCGATATAATTTAGGAGAAAGAATGGGCTGTTGCGCCATCTTTCGTAATGTGGTGTGATTTTACTCGTATAAACCATTTTTTACTTCGACAAAAGCAACACTCATTTGGCGTCTATTTCCTATTGTTGATGGTAAAGAGACGCTACACCATCGCGTTCGTGATTTCCTTACGCGGAAACAACATCTGAAGGTTTTCTCACGATTTTTAATAAAAGTTATCACAAGCTTCTACACTACTTTACTAATTGCACTGGCCTACTACATTCCTATACCAACTTCACTGATTACTACGCAACTACGTTAACTATCCTATCCTATCCTAACTACTATAGTACTGCATCATCTACATTGACTACTACACTACTTCACCATTTACAATGACCATTACATTACCCAGTAATTCCCTCTAGTGAATTGGTTCGTAACTTCTATGAAAATGTAAACATGGCGCCAGACTTTCAAATGCGTTTCCCTAAAATAAAGAAAGAGTTCATAGTAAGGAAGACATATATATTTGAGTCCATAAGTAGGAACGGTTATTTCAGCATAGCGTTGACCATCAAATATCTAGAGTTTAATTATGGCGAAAAATCATCAGCTTAGCCTACTCGAACAAATTGATATATTTTACAATACCAATTGAATTACGTAAAACAGAGGCAGTTAACATTTTGAAGTAAATAGAATTTCTAGAACTTATGAAAATAGTTGACATCTAACATTTTGCTGTGAAGTTTATTTCCTACAAACAGAATTCTATGATTCTACGTGTATACAATTAAATTAACAGTTACTTACGTAACATGTTTCGTACGGTAATATCAGTTGATTTAAGAGTATATACTCCAGTTACAATACTGATTAAATATAGTGAACATCTTGAGGACACCATAAACCACCAATCGAAAACCACTGTCTAAATCTGTGTGTATTTTCCCAGGATGTAGTCAACACTTTTGCAGAGATACGGTAAACCCACAGCCAAGTACGGAGGTTGTATTACCTGATCTTAAATCCTATTTTGACTTTGCAAACATGACAAACACCCTTGAGTAACTGGCTACTTCTGGTATCCATGACAAGCCGGATTAATCTGGATTTAAATGTATCAGTCAAACCGGTACTTAAGATCTCATCAGGGGAATTAAGAGCGTTTATCCTAAAACGAATGAATGTGTCCTCATAATACGCAGGTCATAATTCAAATTCAAATTCAAAAACTTCAATCCATAAATTACAACGGTCATTCTTAATGCATAAGGGTAGGACTTCCATTATTTTTATCCTCGCGCAATCCATCTCGATCTCTACTACCTCTATAAGTATCTTGGAGTGAATGTCAATGCCACAGAGCTTATTAGAAATCTAAAGAAGACTCTGGTAGCCGCTGGATCCACCCAAGGTTCTTGTTGACAATGACCATGTTATCAGCGCCACGTGGTGTTTCTCCTGCGACCGGAAAATGGCGGCATTGTGTCTAAAAAAAAAAAAAGACGCTCGCCCCCTGCTATGCTTAAGCAGTACGCCCTTACAGCTATCAATGTGCATCTTGAAACTCTGAATGATGGATAGGAATGTAGGAGTGATGGGTTCCTGTAGTCAAGAAGCAGAGGAAGTTGTGCTGTATGTTAGAACGGTAGTTAATTAACGCTAAGCATACTGAATGTTCCGGAGTACTTCGACTTATGTCATTCTTGTTGAATCGATTCTTGGAAGTATTTCTTCAGGACAAAAAAAGGACTTTCCCTTTTCCTAACGCCGTTGGCAAAAGCGCTACAAAATACTATATTAGAATAAACGCGAATTTCTCACCCACTGATTTGATATTTTCTGAAAGCCAGTGGTAATAATACTGATATTATTATGGTTATTGTTGTTATCCTTATTATTATTACTAGCCTTATCATTATCATTATCCTCATCATTATTACTATGCTCATTATCATCATTGTTTCATTATTATCATTGCTATTGTCATTATTATTACTATTATCAGTATCATTATCGCTATTATTAACATTATCATTATCATCATCATCATTATTTCTATTACCATTATTATCAATATCATCATTATTATTGTAATTACTATCATCATTATCGTTATTACCATCATTATTAATACTGCTTTTATCATCATTATTGTTACTGTTATTACTATCACTATTATTCTTGTTATTATTATGTTATGATATCATCATGATCAAAATTGCTTTTATTGCTTTCATTATGTCATCCTTACCATCATAATTACTATCATTATACTTACCATTATCAGAATCACTAGAATTCTGTATATGTCTCAGCCTACAAAAACGAATAAAAAAATCTTCATGTTACACGTACATGATATTGACATTGTGATCATGTAGAATTCCTTTGTGAGATTAACACGCAACTATGCATGATGTGCGCGGTGTTGTGCGTGTGGGTGTGTGCGTGTGCGTATGGCTTTTTCTTAGGCATCCATTTAGTCTTTTTGATTGTAAATGGTGGATCTGTCTCTTTGTTTATCTATCTGTCTGCTTATCTTTCTTTCTGTATGTTTAGTTACGCCTCTCTCTCTCTCTGCTCTCTTCCTTTCTATCTGTTTTTCCCTATCGTTTGTTTCTCTATGTCTTCCTCTCTCTCTCATATATATATATATATATATATATATATATATGTATATATATATATGTATATATATATATATATATATATATATATATATATATATATATATTATATATATATATATGCATCTTATGATTAGATAAAGGAAGAGAGAGAAAAAAAAGCAAAATGCTTTAGGCTCTTTGTACTTCCGGTAAACTAAAGTCACGTGATCCTCATCTGGCTGTGACGTCATTCTTCAGGAAAGTCAAGGAAACGCTGGAGCTGTACATCGAGTTTGTCTGTTTATGTAATTGTTTACATAAATTAGCTTGCTATCCATGTGCTTTTGTGTATTTTGAACATTTTTTGACTCATTTTAGGATTCATTCTCTTCATTCTTATTATTTTTTAATTCATCTTTTTTTTTATTTATATATATATATATATTTTTTCTGTTCACTCATTTCGTGTTTAGTAAATCATGAAATATCAGGAGAAACAAAACAACATATCATTTATATCTTCTTTTTTTTATCTAAATCTATGTACGTGCAAAAATGAGTGAAATACAATGAAACATGCAGATAAACAATAAGATGTGAAAATACATGAAACTATTTACAAAAAAAAAATATTTACATCCCAAGCTAGAACATTTACATCATTGGTAATTTTTATAAGGAAACTACCAATCCTATCTTAATGATCTTAATCATTAAGTAACAGATAAACATATATTCCGTCACAGAAGATTCACAGTCGGTGGGTAACAAGTGTACAAAATATCTTTGAAAACTATCATTTTTTCTCTAACCTACGTAATCTTATCAGGTTATTATTTCCTCTAGTTCTTTCACACTTTGAAAGAACAGGGAAAAAAACAACAGCAGATTCTTTTCTCGGGTATAAAGAGTTGATAAAAGATTGGGGAGCAACTGGGGACTAGGAATGAGTAGAGGAGAAGAGAAGAAGAAAAAGATCTCACATGAAAGTAGTTCTCTTGCTTCGATGTTTCAGGAGTGTATCGAAGACAAAAGAAACGCGGAGGAATACACAAAAAAACAGATCCTTTCCTCAGCGAGACGAGAGTGAGTCCTCTTTCTGGTGTCTTGGGGAATGCGCAGAGGACTAATCCTACGTCGAAAGAACAGGGAGAAGAACAAAACAGAAGAACAGAACAACTCGATCCTTCACTCGGGTATCAAGAGTTGACAAGGAAGAGGTGAAAATCGGGGCGAGAGAGGTTCTCCTGCTGGAGAGTTGAGGAGCTCGTAAAGATCAGATCCTTCGGAGAACCTGGAGGTAAGGACCGACAGCATGAGGTTCTGGGGTCCTGGCGACGAGGAGCGAGAGGAGTGCCCGGAGGACCAAGAGGATCTGTCGGGGCGGCCCTGCGGGTGGAGAAAGAAATGTTTTCGTTAGTTATTTAAGCATGAGGTCGAATGTCTTCCATAACCAGTATCTGAAGTAATGGTAAAACGCTTTTTTACGGCACACAAACACAATTACACACCACACGGTTAAAACAAAACATATACAAAAAAATCCCCAGCACCTGTTACCATGGCAACCATCATAACATCTAGGGCTGATGTAAGTTCAGTGGGACAATTATAGGTCATTATTTACTTTCTAATGATCATTTGTGGCTTGAATGATGGTACTAATT
Source organism: Penaeus japonicus (assembly GCA_017312705.2). Lineage (NCBI taxonomy): Eukaryota > Metazoa > Arthropoda > Malacostraca > Decapoda > Penaeidae > Penaeus > Penaeus japonicus. Next base: position 11,563 of record BOPN01007327.1, on the reverse strand, counting down.
GCGTGACTCGCATTTTTTATTGATTAGTGGGTACTTTAGCGTTGATATAATTGACTATTTGTGTTTATATATTCACGAAAAAGATGTTACGTGTATTAGCGATAATTACAAAATGCCTATCAATCTTTACGCCCACGTCTATTTACGTTTGGGTAGTTTCATTATTACTAATATCATTATTGAGAGTTAGTAATTAAAGTAAAACTTCTAGTATCAGTCATTCTAGTAGTTGTTATGGCAGTAATGGCGAGATTAATACCAGAGTGAAACACATAAGAAGTGGCAGTATTGAGAATAATAGTAATAGTACTAGCAACCGGAAAATAATGTTACAGGAAGTGACCGTACGAGTTGCAATAATAACATTGATAACATCGCAATGATTAAACATCGGAAACATTCTAACAAATCATTATTACACCAACACGTCACCATTCGTTACCCCTTTTGGCTTTGTTTTCTTAACGCATAACAATCATTTCCTTCTTTATGCAACTCAAATTAATCAAACCTCAAACTTATTTTTGACTTCACGTCGTCGAGTACGAGTAAAGAAGACACACACAGTCGACGGAAACAACGTAATCGATCGGTATGACGTCACAGCAACATGTTTTGATCCGGTTTGACCTTGGGAGATATTTCGTATGAAGAGGAAAGTGAGTCACGTGATTTTTCTTTCTCTTTTTTCTTCGTATATTCGTGGAGGAACGCTTTGTAGGGTCATGCAAGGTCGGGGTGAGTCATGTACGTGTGTTCTCTATGCATGGCTGACGTCACACCTTGAACCCGTCTGTATGTGTGGGAGGAAGAAAGTCTTGAAAATAATCGGGTCCCATTATTGTGTTCGTCTCGGATTAGGAGAATAACCATGTTATTGTTATTTTTTTTTTTTTATAAACTATCTATATATGAGGATCACATGACTAGATCTGCTATACGCTCGGCACTCTATCTATATTTCAAGGACAGCATTACTATCTATCAATACGTCTGTAAAAATGTTTACATGTGTATATATAAATCTCCATATACAAATATCAAAGAATAGTTCAATACAACACCAATAGGTATCCATATTTAGTTTTTTTTTTCGTCTGTGTTTACGTCGTCAGTCTTCACTTTGCCTTCGTTTCTTGGTCATGGCATAGACAAGTGTTACTAAAAACGACTGTCTATAATTAGATGAGCGTGGGAAGGTACTCAAAGGCGTTATGTATTTAAGCGTTTTTTTTCTCTCTAATGGATTCTTTCTGGGCTTTTTTCTCTCTCTAATCGATGCTTGAAAGCTTTCGGAGAAAAAAAATATATAGAAGAGAATGAGACTCACGCGTATTAAGTGGTAATTTAGATAGTATATCAGGTGTGGCTTCTTGGAAATGATTACGAATTTATTGACACTAATGCTCCCTATGGCCATGCGAACATAATGGGCGGGGACAGACTGCCAGAATCTATTTCATCTCTAATCAAACTTATTGCTTTTTCTTTCCAAGAGACAGCGTGCCCGATAACCTATAATTCGCTCATTAGAATTCCCGCATTGTTCCCTTATCATACTACTATTCCACCAGAGGACATTATCATATCAGAATATCTATCGTAGATAATGCTTGGTTTCTATTATTGGCTCGTCTCTCGTGTCTCATTCAGCTTCTCTGTCTGTATGGCTATCTGTCTCTCCCTTGGTTGTCTGTCTGTTTGTCTGTTCTGTTATTCTGTCTTTCTGTTATTCTGTCTACCTCATCCACCCTGTCTTTTCCTTCCTCTCTCTCTCTCTCTCTCTCTCTCTCTCTCTCTCTCTCTCTCTCTCTCTCTCTCTCTTTCCGTTCCTCTATTCCTCCAGGTTTCGGTAGCATTTAGACGACCTTCACTTGTTTCTGCGGTAACACCAGAGACTTGGCGTTTATCCTTGCAATACATAATCTTCGCGGTTTTTGATAAATTG
>BOPN01007326.1:32500-42500 GCA_017312705.2 Penaeus japonicus | reverse complement strand
ATCAGAGGACACAAGACCAGAATGACTGGAAAAGATTGAGAGAGGCCTACGTCCTGCAATGGATTGATACAGGCTGATGATGATGATGATGATATATATATATATATATATATATATGTGTGTGTGTGTGTGTGTGTGTGTACATATAAATTTACAGATATATAGAGAGAATATCTATGACAATGATTATTTGTATATCTTATAACGTAATTACTTTATTCTGTGTTGCTCCCTTTCTATTAGTGAATTGCACATGGCTATTTTTCACATAATCCGTTCACATTATAAACCTTTTGATTAAAACATAATAAAGATTTGAAGATAACAATATATTGATAAGGAGACTGCTGAACGAGAGATGGAAATTCATTTCCTGTTAATCATCTATGTTGAGGCTTTATGATTTCTTTACAGTTACCCCAACATGGAACTTTAACACAACATTTTTTTCTTACTCACTTTCAAAATCTACGGAACTAGACAATCATGTTTGATTTACTGCAGGCTAAATTTATGGTTCGCACTATACAAGAACAGGACAATGTTATGTTATGACCGCAAGAATTAGGCTTGAATACAGTCTGTATTGGTAGATTATTGCTGCTTGCCCTGTATAATAAACTAAATAAGATTTGTAGGAAAGACCGTAAACAAACACTCTAGGTGCCGTATTGTACATTCCCTCGGTTCACCTAGCGTGAGGCATGAAGAGCTTCATAGCTTTGTTACTATTTTTGAAATCGATGTACAAGATGGAAAGATCATGGAGAATACAAATTTGTAATTTGATATCATTATAGAAAGTTATGATATAGATATAGATCTCATGACCCTTATACATAAAGCTAGAACCTCTGGCTTAAATATGATTTTATAAAAAAATAAAAATAATAAAAATAAAAAAACTGCAAGGATGACTTATTTTGGCCAATAAACTCTCAAAGACCTGAATGCTGTAGTATTACCATAAATTAATGCATAGCTCATATAAGACAAGAACAAAACAATGTAACACTGTGACCGCAAGAATTAGGTTTGGCTATAGACTGTACAGGCAGTTAAGTGCAGAATGCAATGTGGAGGAAACCAAGTGTGAAATTGGCAATGAAGAATATAAGCGAACACACGCATCATACCTAGAGTCATGTAATTATTTCTTATCATCAAATGTACTGGAAGTTATATCCAATATTCGGATAATGTTACATCATGATCGTGTATCGAACGCAACAATGCCTGTCCACGCCTGAGCGAATCACTGGAGCGGTAAATGAAGTATGACGGCGTATGTCATTATTTTTTAGTTTTCAATTGAAATACTAGAGCAGTGTTCCTCGACCTCTTCTAAAGTTCATGCATCCTTTCAAGAGGATTAGATACAAAGAATCCGGGGATGTATCCCGTCTTTCTATAGTTTTCAGACTGAAAAAAATGTAAATATGAGTATTAATTCTCTATTTGAAACCGTGCGCTTCTGGCCCGCAAACCCAACGGTGTCAAATCTCGAACCCGTGAACCCAAAAGACTCATACTTTTTCCCACATGTTAGGACAGTGTCTGGCCATTTGAGGGAATGGCTCTTTCTAATCTATACTATAGTTAATACTAAATGTGTTAATACTAAGTATATAAATATATATATATATATATATATATATATATATATATATATATATATATATATATATATATATATATATATATATCAATACGATACATAAATTTGTAATAGTTTCGTCTCAGTTTGGATTGATTTCTTACATTTCACCTACAATTTTCTTCCTAAAACACCTTTTCCGGACGACTGTGCTCCATAATAAACAGTGGGTACGTCATGTACCCTCCATGTACCCCGTCATTTCCAAGTGACCTTTGAAAATAGTCATGCACCCAGGTTGACTTTCATTGTTCTAGAAGATATGATAATGTGATATGCCATATAATGTTATGACCATGTATCAAACGTATCAGAGCTTGCCCTCTCTTTTGCAGTTAGCTAGGGTGATGTATAAAGGACCAAGCTAAAATTGCCCAGGAAAGACTAGATGTCGTCGTATGTAGAAATAATCTTACAACAAGAGTTCATAATTGGGCCAGCGCCACATACACTGACTTGACAAGCGTATGTTTGGCCACAGACTCTGACTCACAAAGAGCTCCCCAGGCAGAGATACAGACAATATTATCCTACGATCATTCTTCATAAATGTTATGGGAATAATCTTACTTTCGGTATCCCAGATCAGGCGATCCTGTGATCCGCTCGTTTAAGTGTAATTGCTTTTTTCTGTTTGTTTGTTTGTTTGTTTTGTTTTTCAATTTCTATAATGTCGTAACTTCCAGTAACCGATTGTACTGGAAGTTTAATGAAAAGATATAGTGCACTCCTTTGCGGTTGGTGATAGTGTTATATAAAGGATTCAAATTTAACTTTCATTCAATCATTTTACTGTTAGATTTCTTTAGAAAAGGCGTCTCCGAAGTCTGTATTCCTTGAGTCACCTGGTTGCCGAAAACTACATAGGAAAGACTTGGTTGCTTTGGTTGCATGGATGGCACGTCGACAGCATGCAAGATGTAGTAGGATCTCTTGGGTAGCGCACGGTGATCCTTCTTCATGGATCGATGGATTCTTGCAATTCAGTTAAAAGCTATTAACGTGACTGCGAATGCGTTTATTAAAGAAGTACCTATACCTATACATTGCTCAACCTTGTGGACTTACCAGGGTAACCTATATTGTTTAATGTTTTCTGCAACAACATATATATATATTCTTTATTTGGAGATCACAATGTAGGAATCCTGAAACAATATGCATTGAAACATTGATCGAGAAGACAAACAAATTGATTTAATTGATACATATATGTATGTGTATATATATTTGTACATATATCTATATATCTATCTATATAAATATAATATATATATATATATATATATACATATATATATATACATATATATACATACACACACACACACACACACACACACACACACACACACACACACACACACACACACACACACACACACACACACACACACACACACACACACACACACACACACTCACATATATATATATATATATATATATATATATATATATATATATATATGTATATATATATGTATATATATATGTATATATATATATATAGGCCTTATCTGCAGCGTCAAAGTCTTGAAATATTTCACTTTCATGGGCACTGCCGGGCGTACGACGGCGAAAGTGTCGTACCGCTCGAACAAAACCAGCCGTCACGCTCACAGAGCGACCCGTGCCTCTGTGGCGCGCCTTTGAAAAACATTTTTTGTTACAGTTATTTGCTTCTTCTGATGATGAAAAACACTTTTAAGTTCATAAAATACATTTCTTGTTTGCTTTAGTAATTCATATCGGAATGTGAATCTGAATATGTTAACATCATGCTACTTTAAGCATGAAAAAAGTTTATTTCTTCAAAAAACTAGTTGTGCAGATTAGCAGTCAGTAAATAGATCTTATTTGTGCAAATATAGAATTCATTCCATGACACATCAATCAAAGCAAAAATTATTCTAGGCCTATTCACCTAGGTATGCTATACTTTTCATGATAATTTCATTGCAACAAAACTTATCCTCGCATATTGTGCGTGTATTACAGAAGTTGTGTTGTGTTTAAAATGGATATCAAACAACACGCGAAATTATTATTATTTGCAAACATTATAGGTTATCACAGTAAATAATACTAAACTCAGGTATTTTATTGTTTTACATGAGTTACCGACTTGATTTACTTCAGTTTTCTCTGAAGAGACCACTTACTGCCCCTCAAATCTAAACAAATTCGAACGCATTACTCTGATTGTGACTATATACTTCAATAGCCTTTGATTACCAGTCTGCCCTGAGAATGAACATAAAAATACATCCAATAGACTTTTTGTTGTTGTTTAAGTGTTTTTCATGTCAAACACTTAGTGAATTCAGTTTCTTCCGAGTTAAAAAGTAAATGTAATCCAAGCCGAAGGATTCAAACAATTATTTACCACCCATTTATCAAGGCTACATATGGTGGTATTTGTTTTATATTTTCACGCATGAACTGGAGTCTCGAAATATGCAGTATATTATACATCATAATCTTACTTCAATGTTACATAAATTTTGTTGTAAACCATCATTGAGATACTCTTTAAACGATTGAATGAGACGACATAAAATAAAAATCAGGAAATATTTGGCATTTTCGCCATTCGGAGATGGTTCGCGCATGCGTGTTGGCGCCCCTAAAGGATAGGTTGGTACGCGTGGGCGGGTGGTGCTCTTTGGCAATAGAAGTTGAAATACGGCAGCAAGTTATTGCGAGTTTTTGGCAATTATTGCAGATAATGACGCTGCAGATAAGGCCTATATTTGTGTGTGTGTGTGTTGAAATCAAGCGCAATAGAAAAGGCCCCCCTTATTTTATAAATGCACTTGAACGTGCTCGTTTTCTTTGAATAGTGCAATATGTGTAAAAAAAAAAAATCTAATTCATAATTAGCTCATCTGAATTAAGAATATTTTCTTCTTTCTCTTTTCCTCTCCCTGCCTCTCTCTCTCTCTCTCTCTCTCTCTCTCTCTCTCTCTCTCTCTCTCTCTCTCTCTCTCTCTCTCTCTCTCTCTCTCTCTCTCTCTCTCTCTCTTAATCTCTCTTAATCTCTCTCTCTCTCTCTCTCTCTCTCTCTCTCTCTCTCTCTCTCTCTCTCTCTCTCTCTCTCTCTCTCTCTCTCTATCTATCTATCTATATATCTCTCTATCTATCTTTCTATCTATCTCTCTATCTTTCTCACTCTTTCTGTTCTTCCCTCCCTCCCAATACTCATCCACACACACATGTATATGTACATGTATATATATATATATATATATATATATATATATATATATATATATATATATATATATATATATATATATATGTATATATATATATATATGTATTATATACATATATATATATATATATATATATATATATATATATATATATATATATATATACATATATATATATATATATATAGATATGTATATTATATATATATATATATAAATATATATTTGTGTATATATATATATATATATAATATATATATATATATAACAAAGATAATACAAATAAGAATAATGAAAAAAAGAAATGACAATAGCAAGAAAAAAATAGTTAAAAATAACCCCACAGGTACAGCGGTAAAAGCAATCCATATACAACGCAACACAGATAACAAGTGGACAACTTTCTCTGCCCCAAAGCATCTGGATTGACAAATATAGCTGTGAACAATTGCAAGACCTATAGCAAATGGGATGACACTATGATAAAATAAAAGTAAAGATGAGGTGAAGAGTGACGTTTACAGATGTTTCTAGCTATAACATATATATAACAAATAACAAATGTGGAATAGCCATTGAAACAACGTGTTGACGAGTTTGGCAACGGTACCCAGGTATCTCAGGTCGGAGGAGGAGAACTGGAAACAGAATGCTGTCAGATCACGTGGAGGTGGTGCATCTCAAGAGAAAGCCTGCTCCACAATATTATAAAAAAAAATAAAAAAAATTAAAAAAAACCCTTAAATATGCAATAATCAGTTGCTTAGATGTGTAGTCTCACCTTATTGAAGTGCACTATCACAGTATTTCATTTTAGGTCACCTTTCCAATATACTGTCACATAAGTATGAATAAATACTATACCTTCACATTATTTTCTTTTTGTTGTTATTGTTTTTTTTTTCTTTTGTCTTTATCATATCTTTCAAAATTATTATTGTTGTCTTTTATTCGAAAAAAGGACTAGTAATATAAAATTTTATGTAAATTCTTTATTGGAAATGTATTTTTGCCTTTAAACAAGTAACAGGCATGTGCAAACAATACAGTACAACATGGAAATAAATAGATTAACTTTGTACAGCCATCACAGAGTTCCCTAATATCTTATAATACAAAAACATGTCATTTTAAAAACAGGTAAACCTTTCTTTGCTTCCTTGTCAAGGCTAAAGATAAAACATGTCATTTTTCCTCAAGCCCCAGTTATACCTTAATTATAATCATGCAGTCAAACTGAATCTCAGCAATGTAACTATACTTGAAGAAACAGTCACTGCAGATATAGTGGTCAATATAATCAAAATGAAAGCAAATTAACCTTATACCTTAGTCATATTTAATCTGCATTAAACTTTCATCTTACTCACCAGCAAAACTCTAATGATATACTCCATTTGTGACTAAATCTTCACTTTGTACAATGTTTATAGAAATATATCACTAACAACCAGCTACACATACAGTGTTCCCCTATGTACCTTTGAATCCTGTCGTACAAACATTTAACATGAGCATTCTCTCTCTGCATATGAAGAGAGCAGGTATAGAATGAAGTAGTAAAAAAACAACATATGTCATCTTCCATAAATATATAACAGATGTACATTTTCATACAATGATTATTTAATGAGATAAAAATGATATGCATACATATATTGCTGTAGGTATCTTGACTGTCTTCATGCAGTAGTGTGTTTGTTTCTCACAGAAATAGCAAAGAGTAAGAGTAAAAGCTTGGTAACATAACCCCCAACATATAGGGTTAAATAATCAATGAAAATACATAATGAATGGCACAAAACCATGACAAAGTAACTAAGCAAGCATCTATGCACAGGTGATTCATAAACACAAACAATAGATTCTGAAGCAATGGTTTGAGTACATGCAACTTTGTGGAGATAAGTAAGATTTCCAGCTGTAACCATTTCAACATTTCTCAAGACTGTCACATCTGTATCAAATTCTTCCTTTACGACTATCAGCAAAAATGAATGTAATATATAAGAATGAGAATGGGTAGAGTTCACATGACAAACAAAAAACATGGGAGAATGAAGATAGAAGAAATTAGATAAAGAACTACATGACTATTCAATATGGTAGGAAATGGGCTTAAGATATTTGTCATTTGCTCCTAAACTTGAGCTTTCAATCACCATAAATGAAAACACATCTTTTCTTTCACACTCTCCCTCATACTTCTTCAAGGGCATCTGCAAATTCATCCTCATCAGAACTATCTGCCTCAACAAGGCTATTCACATTCACATACTTTTTCAACAGATCCTCACTCTGCTGAGACATAGTTAGTTTCATTTCTCTACCGCTATTCTTATTCTTGAAACTAGACACCCGATTTACGGTTTTCACTACGTCACTAAAACTCAGGACCTTTGAGGTTAAGCTCTTTTTCCTCTCTACAATTTCCTCAAGTTCTTTCTTAATGGTGTCCATACTGAAGAGCGTGTTGAATTCTACTAGCTTTGTCAGCCTGTCAAATTGCTCTGGTTCATACACAAAATTCATTGATGAGAAGGAATTGTTTGGATCATCAAATATGGGGAAGTCGGCAAACTCCTTCTCCTCTTCAGTTTCACGAGGTACACCTGAAAAGCAAAACAGTAATTTAGAATCATTTAGCCTTTGAGTCACCAAATAACATAAGAAAAATATAAACTGTGTTGAACTGTTAACTTATTTTTTCATTAGAGATTTTTTAAACTGACTAAATTGAACATCGAAAAATATTGCTAATATTTTACACAATTATAACATAACATATAACAAAAGATAAATTCTTTTCTTTACTGAACTTACCTGGAGCTTTGAACTTCTTAAAGTTGTTATTGACTAATGGAAAATGTAAGATAACAGGACAGTAATGGTCAACTGGATGCTTGAACACATAACATTCTTTCACTTCTTCATTCTCATACTGTGCAACCTGAAAATAGTTTTGAAGTTTAGACAAGGATGAAGTATTATCAGATTCACTGGAAATATATTATATCCATGATCATTCATTGAGAATACTTTCATTAGTAGCTATTCAAATGTGTTGATAAGATAGGGTTGTCCTCCCAATAATAAATTTATGTTGTTCTTAAAGAGTTTAGTAATAAAAAATCACTTATAGTCTTTCACATTCTTGATCATAGAAATACTTTTTTTAAATAATAACATATTTTCCCAACAAGATTTGCCATTTGGGAAGAAACATAAAAGAAAAAATATTTACCTGTTTTTCTATGGGTGGGAATGGAACTTTGTTTTGTATTGCCCATCTTTCTGCCAACAGAAGTTCCTTGAAGGGTTGTGATTTGTCTTCTGGCCTCTGGGAGAAGTCAAAGGAAAGATATATATCTACGGCTCTCTGTGGCCTCAAGAGCAGTGGATAGGGAGAGTTAAAAGCCAAGCCAGAATCAACGATGAACAACTTCTTGGCTTTGTTGTCTAGGGGTTCATACCTACAGCTTGCACCAAAGTTATCTGTAACAAGTAAGTGAAATAAAATTAGGAATTGACTAAAGATATCTTGCAGATGAGTCAGAAGATGAAAGGCCTAGGATATGAACAGAAGATAAAAAGGAAAATTTATATTCTGCAAAAGATGAAGAACATTATGAATAAACACTATTAAAGTTGAAAAAAGTGTATGACTGAAATAAAAAAAAGGGCATTCTGAATAAACCCTATTAAAGTATCACCATTCTCTTTAAAAAGAAAACAAGAGAAATCTTACCAGAATCAACTTGGTCTTCTTCCTCACATTCATCTGTTGCAAAAGGAGAGATTGGGAAAGAGTGCCTCAGGGACAGTCCTCGGAAGGGGTTCAGTACCTCTCCTGCTCTTCCGGCTCGGGAGTTGAGGATGTTGGTGCCCAGCATGATATTCTGCTTCAGGCCTTCCCAAAGACCTGCCTTCTTCTCAACTCTGGTCTTTCTGAGAGTTTTTCTGAAATTAAAAGTAAGAGCATAAGTGTCTGTTACATATCTGTGTTACTAGGTTATAAAGAGATAAATGTATAATGCCCAGATACCAAGAGCTAAATATAAAATATCCATTTAAAATAGTAAGGTAATTGGCAATCAAGGAATATGATCCTTTTAAGCAGGTAAATGAATTTCAACTTACCTCCTTTCAGCCCATACTTTCTGCCCAGGACTAGACTCGTCCTTTTCATCTGTCTTTTCCAAATCAACCTTCTTTGCTTTGTTGAGACGAGGTGTTTTGATGGCTCCCTGACGAGACAGTCTGGACGCTCCTGCTGTTTGGAATTCTGTCCTGACTCCTGGGTCACTCTCAGTGCTAAATTTGCGATTGTTGTCTCTGGAGACCTTCCTCTTCGTCAAGTCAAAACTGAAAGCTTTGGGCAAGATATCTCGGCTCTCTGATGCCTCTTCTGTGCTCTGAGATTTATTGTTACTTATGAGACTATCCATAGACTTTGCAACTTTATTCAAACTTTTCTTGATGGTCTTCTGTTGAGGCACAGTTTTAGTGTCTGCAGATGCCACTGAATTCCTGCGGATTTCTTCCTCAGTATCAGCATCTACGCTCTTGTCAGTACCAGAGGCTGAGCCGTTATCCTGGTTGGCTGATTGTTCTGTAAGAAGAAGTCTCATCATGCTAAGCTCCTCTTCATCATCGATCTCCTTGTCATCATTTCCTTCGATGTCTTCCTCATCCTCTGTTTCTGAATCATCTCCTGAGCTGTGCAGGTCGTCGATCTTGTCTGAAAGAAAAGAGAATGTCTTTTATTTAAGGTTATTTAAGGAAACCTGAAATAAATGAGGAAATCAAAAGATAACAAATGGAAAAAAAAAATAATAAGTCTTATGCATATGACTACAATCAATAACATGTATAGTTACTGCTATTCATGCCATCTAAAAAGGAATGAATAAACAAATAAAAAAGGAAGAAAGAAAAAGCCATCCTTAACACACAGAAAAACATATGGATCATAAAAACTGCTACTGCTTGAATAACATACCTTGTAAGTCATTTTCTTTCTGAGCATCCCTCATAATCTGCACTATGTCTTTCTTTCCACCTTCCATCACTAACCTCTTGATCAGGATTGTGAAAGCACTTCCCCATACACCTGTCAAGA
>BOPN01007326.1:20000-22500 GCA_017312705.2 Penaeus japonicus | reverse complement strand
GACAAGGATGATACACGAGGGTGGTTTGTATACGAAATAATTTTCAAGGACGCGTGTATAGTGTATTTACACTAAGTCTATTCTCTAGTGATTGTGATGAATGGTGGTGTTGCATCTTTTCTTTCTTCGGTCTGGCAATAAATATCTATATATCTATATCTATATTTATCTATCTATCTATCTATCTATCTATCTATAAAAAAAAAAATATATATATATATATATTTGCACACATTTCGGTCAATGGTGATATATATATATATATAGACACAGCTTTTGTCAACCAACATAGGATTATTATTGTCAAATATTTTGTTTTTTGTTTTGTTGTTGTTTCGGTTTGTAAACAAGTGATATATGGAAGATCCTGCTACACCCCGATTGTGTCCTTGGCTAAGTCTAGGAGTCTTCCTTGATAATCCAAGGGCGTAGGATAATGGCAGTAGTTTGAGGATATGGGCGTGGGGGGGGGCGATAAACAGGATCGAATTGTACGTCGGATAAAGGAAGGGGCTGGGGGAGGGGGAGGGGGTGACGATGCTAAGGATGATAGTGATGATGACGAGGGAAATAGTGATGATGATGATGATGATATGATAGAGATAGTGATGATGATAAATAACGTCAGATAAAAGATAGAATAGAAACTACAATACTCCTTACTCTCTCCGAAATAAAAAATCTCTCCACTTCAAAAAAGAAAAAAAGAATATCCCTTAACAAAACATAACCAAACGCAACCATTACAACAGCAACAACAACAACAACAAAAAGACCTATCACAACACACATCAGGAATCCATTGCATGCAACGACATCCCGGCTAACGTGACAAAGCAACAGCAGCACTACCAACAAATACACTGTTGCTGATCACTGCCAAATTACCTTTCCCCGAACTGGCGGTGCTGCGTGTTTTAGTGTCACACGTGTTACATCCTTTCACACGATCCGCAGCGGGACTTCGTGGCTGTGACGTCACTCGAGGGAAAGAGTGACATCTAGAGAAGTAAGGGGGAGGGGGGGGTGGTTAAGGGATGGAATTAAGAGGGTAAGAATGATAGAGGGGGAAGGGGGTAGAGAGAGAGAGAGAGAGAGAGAGAGAGAGAGAGAGAGAGAGAGAGAGAGAGAGAGAGAGAGAGAGAGAGAGAGAGAGAGAGAGAGAGAGAGAGAGGGAGAGGGAGAGGGAGAGGGAGGGAGGGAGAGGGAGAGAGAGAGAGAGAGAGAGAGAGAGAGAGAGAGAGAGAGAGAGAGAGAGAGAGAGAGAGAGAGAGAGAGAGAGAGAGAGGGAGAGGGAGAGAGAGGGAGAGAGGGAGAGAGGGAGGGAGGGAGAGAGGGGGGAGAGGGGGAGAGAGAGAGAGGGAGAGAGGGGAGAGAGAGAGAGAGAGAGAGGGGGGGGGGGAGGGGGAGAGAGAGAGAGGGAGGGAGGGAGGGAGGGAGAAAGAAAGAAAAAGAGAGAAAGTCAGACAGAGATACTAAGGAGGGAGAAGCTTATGAACACTTGGACCCAGCATGGGTTCCTTCGGCCCCCGAGAGGATATAAAATGAGACAGGGTTCAGTAAAGGAACCTGCTACGTGGAAAGTGAAGGGCCTCGCTCGAGAGAAAATAATGCCTGTGGACGGCCTGGCTTTTGTGGTTACATACTCGATTTCGCTTCGGGGAAAATATCAGCATGCGTCACGACTATCCGTGGATTTACAGGTTTTAGCCAGAATAATGACCGGAGGCAGTTGTCACTACCAGGAAGAAGATAATACTATCAACTTCCCCCTGACACCAAGACACACAGATAAAGGGAAAGTGCTACATGCAAAAAAAAAAAAAACGATGCTTCAAAATAAATAAACAACAGTGCATAATAACCTTCTCAGATTTGTACACCACTGGACCCAAAATACAACAAACAACACTGAAAATATAATCCTCCAACGCTCGCACAACAAAGAGCGTGACAACCTCCAACATCCCACCGCCGTCACCTTCTCGTGTGACATCCCGATACTACTTACTGTGAATCCCACATGCAGCTCGTGGACCTCCTGCGGTCGTGCGGTCTCATCAGCAGAGACAACTTGAGGGGTTTGCGTTCGCCGCTCATGATGTCTGTTAAACCGTTTTCCTGGGCTCTTTCACTCAAGACCATACTTGACTGTGTCTGCTGCCCGCCTTCGGGCCTTTGAAAGGACTGGGTCGCCCGTGGAAGGACTGTTGACAAGGCTGACTCGAGGACCCAAGTCTGAACGGCGTCTCAAGGTGATTGGAGTCACTACAGCTGATCTCTGACCGCCGTTGCTTTTCCCAACGTAATCACAGTTATCGTTATTTTTTTTAAATAATAATAATCGAAAGTCGACAAGTCGAAATTCTTATCACATAAATAGCTGCTAATATCTAAGATAAACTGCCACTGTAAAGTGTATATAGAGAAGCCGCGCCACCGGTACAACTGTGGTCCTCTCCTCACCAGCTGTGCTTCACTTCTGAGGTCTGGGGGCAAA
>BOPN01007326.1:0-2500 GCA_017312705.2 Penaeus japonicus | reverse complement strand
ACACACCTGCAGTGCCCTCACACCTCCAGACCTTCCCTTCTTCTCATCACACAACAGAACCTCCCATGCTTCTAACACCTTCTAACACACCTGCAGTAACATCACACCTCCAAACCTTCCCTTCTTCTCATCACACAACAGAACCTCCCATGCTTCTAACACCTTCTAACACACCTGCAGTGCCCTCACACCTCCAGACCTTCCCTTCATCTCATCACACAACAGAACCTCCCATGCTTCTAACACCTTCTAACACACCTACAGTGCCCTCACACCTCCAGACCTTCCCTTCATCTCATCCCACAACAGAACCTCCCATGCTTCTAACACCTTCTAACACACCTATAGTAACCTCACACCTCCAAACCTTCCCTTCTGCTCATCACACAACAGAACCTCCCATGCTTCTAACACCTTCTAACACACCTATAGTAACCTCACACCTCTATACCAACAATGAGCCCCGCCTGTTTCCACCTCCTAAAGTGAAAGACTTTTTTTTTCTCTTTGAGTCTAATCGTATAAGACTTTCGTTTCAAGATTTTCACTGCTTCGACGCCGGTGGTGATGCTGGAATTAATGAAAGGGAAAATAAAGTAGTGGAATGGAAAATGAAGATAAGAATAAAGTAAAATGATAAGGAGACAGACAAAGACAACAACGAAAAAGGAGATTAAGATAAAGCACATAAGAAAATCGACAAAAATGAAAGGATTAAGAGCTGAGAAAAAAAAAAATGATAAGAAAGATGAGATAAGAGGGAAAAACAGAAAAATGAAAAGAAAGAAAAAACACCTACAGTGCCCTCACACCTCCAAACCTTCCCTTCTTCTCATCACACAGCAGAACCTCCCATGCTTCTAACACCTCCTAACACACCTGCAGTGCCCTCACACCTCCTAACACACCTGCAGTGCCCTCACACCTCCTAACACACCTGCAGTGCCCTCACACCTCCTAACACACCTGCAGTGCCCTCACACCTCCAGACCTTCCCTTCTTCCCATCACACTACAGAACCTCCCATGCTTCTAACACCTTCTAACACACCTGCAGTGCCCTCACACCTCCAAACCTTCCCTTCTTCTCATCACACAACAGAACCTCCCATGCTTCTAACACCTTCTAACACACCTACAGTGCCCTCACACCTCCAAACCTTCCCTTCTTCTCATCACACAACAGAACCTCCCATGCTTCTAACACCTTCTAACACACCTGCAGTGCCCTCACACCTCCAAACCTTCCCTTCTTCTCATCACACAACAGAACCTCCCATGCTTCTAACACCTTCTAACACACCTGCAGTGCCCTCACACCTCCAAACCTTCCCTTCTTCTCATCACACAACAGAACCTTCCATGCTTCTAACACCTTCTAACACACCTTCAGTGCCCTCACACCTCCAAACCTTCCCTTCTGCTCATCACACAACAGAACCTCCCATGCTTCTAACACCTTCTAACACACCTGCAGTGCCCTCACACCTCCAGACCTTCCCTTCTTCTCATCACACAGCAGAACCTCCCATGCTTCTAACACCTTCTAACACACCTATAGTAACCTCCCACCTCTATACCAACAATAAGCCCCGCCTGTTTCCACCTCCTAAAGTGAAAGGCTTTTTTTTCTCTTTGAGTCTAATCGTATAAGACTTTCGTTTCAAGATTTTCACTCCTTCGACTACGGTGGTGATGATGGAATTAATGAAAGGGAAAATAAAGTAGTGGAATGGAAAGTGAAGATAAGAATAAAGTAAAATGATAAGGAGACAGACAAAGACAACAAAGAAAAGGGAGATTAAGATAAAGCACATAAGAAAATCGACAAAAATGAAAGGAAAAAAAATGATAGGAAAGATGAGATAAGAGGGAAAAACAGAAAAATTAAAAGAAAGAAAAAAAAATATGATGAATATGAGAAGAACAATAAATAGCAGAAGAAGAAGAAGAGAAGAGGGGGAGGAGGAAGAGGAGGAGGAGGAGGAGGAGGAGGAGGGGGAAGGATGAAGCCACATTATCCTCATGGCATCTGCGAGTGGCACCATTCCACGAGTTCTAATTTGAAGGCTGTTGTATTTTTTCGGTCATTTGGCACTCCTCAAAGTGACACAAACAACGTGGCAAGTATAAGTTCTTTCTTGCATGTCTTTCTCTATTCATCTCTCCCTCTCCTCCTCCTCTCTATGTTTGTCTGTCTGCTTATCTCTCTATGTATCTATCTTCCTATTTGGACACACACACACACACACACACACACATACACACACATTCACACTTATGCATGTATGTATGTATGTATGAATGTATGTATATATGTATGTATGAGTGTATGTATAAATGTAAATATATGTGTATGTATTTATGTATGCATGTAATATATACATGCATGTATGCACTCACACACACACACACATACACACACACACACACATACACACACACACACACACACACACACACACACACACACACACACACACACACACATATATATATAT
>BOPN01007325.1:60000-61152 GCA_017312705.2 Penaeus japonicus | reverse complement strand
TATATATATGTGTGTGTGTGTGTGTGTGTGTGTGTGTGTGTGTGTGTGTGTGTGTCTATGTGTGTGCGTGCCTGCATGCATGCGTGCTTTCTTGTGTGTGTATATATGTGTGCGTGTATATGTGTGTGTGTCTGTGTGTGTGTGTGTGTGTGTGTGTGTGTGTGTGTGTGTGTGTGTGGTGTGGTGTGGTGTGTGTTTATTGTGTGTGTTCTGATCTGTGTTTGTGTTTGTGTGTATGTTTTCATGCGTGTCACTGTTTGTTTGTTTGTATTGTATATAGATGTATGTTATGTGTAAGAAATATATTATCATCTATTTATACACATTACATTTGATTTCGGTAAATAACTGGTGTGTTCTTGGGATTTGATAATTGATTTCTATGTTTTTAAATAAATAAACATTCGATGGAGCTGCACAACGTTTATCACAGGAAATCCGTTCTGCCAAATTTACTTTTTATTTTAATATTTGTTTTGTTTTTTTCCCTTCCCTCCGGAGGCAAACCTGTCAACTGTTAAATTAATGACTTTTATACAAAAAAGTCCATTTAAAATCTAGTAGACTATGATTTTACGTTTTGGATAGACTGTCTCGCACTTTTCATCAAATTTTGATGTTCAGAATATTTTTTATTTTTTTATTTTTTTGCCTGACATCAAATTGGAGATTCTCAGGCAACCTTTATTTGATGAATGTTTTGCAGGGTTGACCTTTTCCGCCTCCACGGCATTTGTTTTCACTCGTATTTTGTATTCCTTTGTCAATTTTTTTTCGTAAAATCAGTTTACAATGTTATTTACTTAGAGGATCATGGAGAATATCATGGCGTTTGCTTTCAATTCCCCGCTCTCTTTTCTTCTCCCTCTATCGTTTCTCCCTATTTTTCTCTCATCTCTCTCTATCCCTCCCCCATCTCTCTTTCTTTCTTTCTCTCTCAGTCTCTCTCAGTCTCTCTCTCTCTCTCTCTCTCTCTCTCTCTCTCTCTCTCTCTCTTTCTCTGTCTCTCTCTCTCTCTCTCTCTCTCTCTCTCTCTCTCTCTCTCTCTCTCTCTCTCTCTCTCTCTCTCTCTCTCTCTCTCTCTCTCTCTCTCTCTCTCTCTCTCTCTCTCTCTCTCTCTCTCTCTCTCTCTCTCTCTCTCTCTCCTTCTCT
>BOPN01007325.1:25000-32500 GCA_017312705.2 Penaeus japonicus | reverse complement strand
GGAGAGTAGAGAGGCGGGGAGGAAGAGGTAGGGGAGGAGAGGAGAAGGTAAGGGGAGGAGGAAGGAAGAAGTAGGGGAGGAGAAGGAGAGGTGAGGAGAGGAGAGAGGTGTGGGGGAGGGAGAGGAGAGAGGCAGGGAAGGAGAGGGAAGTGGGAGGAGGCGGGGAGGAGGCAGGGGAAGGATGGGGAGCAGGGGAGAGGAAACCAGGGAAGGGGAGAGCGAGGGCGGGGAGAAGGAGAGAGGTAGGGAAGGAGAGGAGAGAGAGCGAGGGAGAAGGAGGTAAGGGGGGAGGAGAAGAAGGCTGAGGGAGAGGAAAATAAGGGGAAGGAGAATGAGAGGCGGGGAAGGAAGGAGGCAGGGGAAGGAGAGGAGGGCGGGGAGAGGGAGAAGAGGTAGGGGGAGAGAGAGGCGGGGAGAGGAGAAGGTAGAGGGGGAGGAGAGGGAAGAAGTAGGGGGAGGAGAGGGAGAGAGTGGGGAGAGGAAGGTAGGGGGAGGAGAGGAAGGAGGAGGAGCAGGGAGAGGAGAGAGAGGAAGAGGGAGGGGAGAGAAGGGAGGCGGGGAGAAGGAAGAGCAGGGGAAGGAGAGTAGAGAGGCAGGGGAGAGGGAGAGGGGAATGGGGAAGGAGAGTAGAGGCGGGGAGAGAGGAGAGGTAGGGGAAGGAGAGGAGAAGGCGGGGAGAGGGAGAGAGCAGGGGGGAGGGAGAGAAGAGAGGCAGGGGGAGGGAGAGAGGAGCAGAGGGGGGAAGGAGAGTAGAGAGGCGGGGGAGGAAAGGGAGAGAGGTAGAGAAGGAGAGTAGAGGAAGACGAGGAGAAGTGAGAAAGGAGAGGAGAGAGGCGAGAAAGGAGAGAATTAGAGGGGAGGAGAGAAGAGAAGCGGGGAAGGAGAGAGGAAGAGGAGGAGAGAGAAGAGAGGCGGGGAGAGGAGGAAGGGAGAGAAGAGAGGCAGGGAGAGGAGAGGTAGGGGAGGAGAAGAGGCGAGGGAGAGGAGAGAGGAAGAGGGAGGAGAGAAGAGAGAGGCGGGGGAGAGGAGAGAGGAAGAGGGAGGGAAGAGAAGAGAGCGGGGAGAGGAGAGAGGTAGGGGAAGGAGAGGAGAGGCGAGGGAGGGAGAGGAGGTAGGGGGAAAGGAGAAAGAGGCGGGGAGAGGGAGAGAGGGAAGAGGAGGAGAGGCGGGGAAGGAGAGGTAGGGGGAGGAGAGAAGAGAGGCGGGGAGAGGAGAGAGGTAGGGGGAGGAGAGAAGAGAGGCGGGGAGAGGAGAGAGGAAGAGGGAGGAGAGAAGAGAGGCGGGGAGAGGAGAGAGGTAGGGGGAGGAGAGGAGAGAGGCGGGGAGAGGAGAGAGGTAGGGGGAGGAGAGGAGAGAGGCGGGGAGAGGAGAGAGGTAGGGGAAGGAGAGTAGAGAGGCGGGGAGAGGAGAGAGGTAGGGGAAGGAGAGGAGAGAGGCGGGGAGAGGAGAGAGGTAGGGGGAGGAGAGAAGAGAGGCGGGGAGAGGAGAGAGGAAGAGGGAGGAGAGAAGAGAGGCGGGGAGAGGAGGGGGAGAAGGAGGGATGGAGACTGAAGCGGACGTACGGAACGGAGTATCATGTAGGAAATGAAAAAAGTAAACACGGTCTCTCATTACTACGGGCACCAAATGATGAATGAAGTGCGACGTTTGCGAAGTGAGGAATGAGTGTCAGGCGCAGAGGTGTCTTCTGTCCGAGTCCGTCTTCCTTGCTGGGCTTTGCTTAATCTTCTGATCTGTTATTTTATTTTTGCTTTCCATCCATTGTATGCGTAGTATATATATATATATATATATATATATATATATATATATATATATATATATATATATATATATATATATATATATATATATATATATATGTATTTATATCCTAACACGTATGTGTGTGAGTTAGGATGTGTGTTTGTGTATATATGTGCATGTTTATATGTATGTTTGCGTGTGAATGTGTTTGTGCGTATGAATGCAATTCTGGCCGAGGGACTATATTCATACTATAAACAGAAGTGCAGTAACCGTTATGACTAGTTACTGTGAACTGTGAAACAACTGAATAATATCACGGTGCTGAGTTTTTTTTAATCATATAAATGGGGCATATCGAATATTTAATCAGATCTCCCTGGAAATGTGTCATATCAAGTATTAAATCACATTTTTTATCAGATATTTAATGAGATTTTTTTGTGGTGTATATCACATACTGAATCAAGTATTGTAAAAAGAAATTACATGATATTTTTTTAATGAAGAAAAAAAAAAGGCTTCTATAAAATCACATATCATCGGAGCTAGATTTACATCAAACGTGAAATCAGAATTTATAAAAAATAAAGAAAGAAAAAATACTGAACAAAATTCTTTAGGAAAGGGTTAAATCGAGAATTCAATCACAAATGGGTAATATTATATCCCTCTGCAGTTGCCTGAAACCAAGCGTCTGCAGGTATATGAATGTTCGTATTAGACCGAGCGTTGTGAGTTATAACGTGATATAAGCGTCGTGATCTTCCCGCTGCGTAGCTGTTAGGTAACGTGGAAGTAGTTATTTTTGCAATTTTCTAGCTCATTTTTATCATTGTTATTGTTGTTTTTTATTATTAGCAGTGATATTATTATTATTATTGTTATTATTATTAGCAGTGGTATTATTATTATTGTTGTTATTATTATTTGCAGTGGTATTATTATTATTGTTGTTATTAATAATCATGAGCATCATCGTCACCGTCACCACCACCACCACCACCACCACCACCACCACATCACCATCACCACCACCACATCACCAGCTTTCTCTTGGTAGTCTTACCATTTTGTTGTAAGCGGAAGTAAGGTGATTGACCCCCCCCCCCTCCATCTACCTTACCCACTCCCCTCCCGCCACTTCTCTAGATTCACCTGCCATCCATTGTGATTGATGGGAATTCCATGTTTATGTGGATGAATATGATGTATGATCTCGCAAATGGTAATGTCGAGCATGTTGGCTTCTTGGGTAAGGACCGTAGGATGCTTTTCAGTCAGGGTTTCATTTCCCACTTGAAGACATTTGCGTAAATAAAAGAAAAAAAAAAAAAAAGAAAAAAAAAGAAAAAAAAAGTCGATAGATAGCCGAAAATGGCTCGTTATAAACTTATTTATGTTATGAAAGATAACTCTTACTCGATCCTCGTTTCAGCAAATGGAGATTTATTCCTTTTCACTATTCCCCCCTCCCCCACCCCCCAAGCCAACCTCCTTCACACATCCTCTCTCCCCCACCACCCCTCGTCAACCTTTTCGCCCCCCACCAGCGACCCTCCCCCACCGCCCCTCGCCAACCTCTTTCACACATCCTCTCTCCCCCACCGGTGGCCCTCCCCCCACCGCTCCTCGACTTCTCCATCTCCCCCACCGCCCCTCGACTTCCCCTTCTCCCCTTACCAGCGACCCCTTCCCCCTCGAATCCCCCCCCCCTATATACCCCCAGCCCTCTTTTCAGATAAGGTGATCGCTGGCGCAGAGTGACAAATGCGCAATGATTTGCTCAGAACTCCAAATGTCTAATAGACCTGATGGACCGGGAGGCGAAAGGACGACGAATCAATAAGCTTCCAACCGACCGACTGGGACTGGGATGGGACTGGGAGAGGGTTGGGGGGGGGTAAGGGGGGTTGGTGGGGTTAGGTTGGGATTAGGTTGGGGTTAGGGTGGGCCGTTAAGGGGAGGATGTGGGGTGGTCTTTGGGTGGGGTTAGGGGTGGGCGGGTTCACCGGGGGGTAGACGTCTTAATATTTGCCGGAACGAAGTAAAGTCCATTTCATTAAAAAAAAAAAAAAAAAAAAAAAAAGGAGTTTCGGCAATAACTTCCGTTGGTGGGGATGGGGGTGAGGGTTATGCTTGAGGGTGGAGGGAGCTGGTGAGTGTGGGGGTGGGGGTATGAGTGGAGGGAGGAGATGTGGGTTTGAGGGTGGAGAACGAGCAAGTGGGGAGGGAGGAATAGTGGGTGGGGGTCAAGACAGAGAGAGGGGTTAGATTGGTGGGGGAGGGGGTCAAGGTAGAGAAATGGGGTAGGGGGTTAAGAGCGTAGGGTGAGAGCGGGAAGAAGGGATCAGAATGGCGGCGAGGGGAAGGGGAAGGGGAAGGGAGGCAGGCGAAGATGGAAGGAGGTGGGAGGGGGAGGGGGAGGAGGGGGAGGGAAGGGGAAAGGAGGCCACGAAGACTTGCAATATATATGTATCTTGATTTGGAAATGGCGGACGGGGCGTTTATATTGTAATATCCGCGATTGGCGCTCCAAATTGATGGGACGCTATTCGGTTCCATTCCCTCAACTCACATTAGGGATGCGAAAGAGGAGGGGGAGGGAGAGGAGGAAGGGAGAGGGGGATAAAGGAGAGGAGGGAGGTAGAAGAGAAAGGGAGTTGGGTAAGGGAGAGGGGGAGAAGGGTGAGGGGGGAAGGGAGAAGAGGAAGGGAGTGGAGGGAGGGAATGGGGATTTTGGAGAAGTGGAAGAGAGAAGGGTAAGGGAGTGGAGGAAAAGGAGAAGAGAAAGGGAGTTGGGTAAAGGAGAGGAGGAGGGAAGAAGAGGAAGGGAGATGAAAAAGGGAGAGGAGGAAAGGAGAAGGAGAAGGGAGGGGGAAGGGAGTGGAGGGAAGGGGTAGGAGGGAGGGAAGAGGGATTATGTGTATTAGAGATGCAGAGATGGGAGAGGAGGGAAAGGGGATGTTGTCCTAATAGCATTATTGCGACATGGAAGATGCTGTTTGATTTTCTGCTTTGGGAGGCGCAGCGTCAGTGAGGAAGGAGGTGGAAGAGGTGGAGTAGGAATAGTAGTTGTAGTTGTAATTGTAATTGTAGTGGTTGGTGATGGTGGTGGGGGTGATGAAGAAGAGGAGGAGGAGGTGTGAGGAGAAAACAGAAGAGGGGGTAAGGAAGAAGAGGTGGTGGTGGTGTTTAGGAGGAGGAGAAGAAGAAGAAGGGGGAGAGGGAGGAGGAGAAGGAGAAAGAGAAGTAGGAAGAGGAGGAGGAGAAGAAGAAAAGTAGAAAAAAAGTAAAAAGAAGAAGAAGGAGGAGGAGGAGGAGGAAGCGAAGAAAAAAAAGAGAGAGAAGGGAGAAAGTACGAAGAGGAAGAAAACGACGGAAGAGGAGAAAAGAGGAGACTGAGAAGCGTGAAGCGTGTCGACCGACGACGCCATTTCCGCGTCGTGATACGAAACCGTTGCGGAGTGAGTGAGGTCTTCGCATTCATCGCGGAGTCGCCAAGTGATTGAATGTCGCTCGTGACTGGCGCTGTGATTGGCTCGGGGATGTTTATTCATCGTCCGGGAACTTTCTCTTTTTTTCTAGAAAATGCGATGATCCCTTCGAGGTGGTTGCTCGTATAGCTGGGCGATGGCTCCTCCGTGGCGATGGAGCCGGAGGGAAGGAAATCGTATTCAGTTAAGCACAGGTTGCATTGGATGATGGCACTTTCATCGATACTAAACGGTTGAAGACTTGTGGTTGTATTGGAGGGCTGTCGCGCGAATTGTATTTGTGATGATTTATGTGTCTATGTGAACACACACACGTACGCACACACGCACGCACACAAACGCACACACACACGCACGCACACACACACACACGCACGCACGCACACACACACACACGCACACACACACACGCACAAACACACACACACACACACACGCACAAACACACACACACACGCACACACACACACACACACACACACACACACACACACACACACACACACACACACACACACACACACACACACACACACACACACATACACACAAACACACAGCGATAGAGACAAATAAATTGAGATTGAGACAGAAGCAGAGACGGAGGCAGAGACAGAGACAGAGATAAAGATAAAAATAGAGATAAAATAAAGATGGGGACAAAGAAAAACAGGGGAAAAGAGAAACAGAAAGAGAAAGAGAGACTGAGACTGAGACTGAGAATGAGACAGAGACACAGATCCATATAAATAAACATCAGCACATTAACCAGCAGGGTCGGTCTCAAGGAAGGGGATCAACGCAGGCAGAAGAAGCCCGTCATTTTTTTTAATGATAAATCACACAAGGGATATTGTTGTCACCTGTTCTGTTCCCAGGTGTATTATGATCTTTATACTAATGAAGGCTCTGGTGTTTCTCATTTGTATTATTATTTTTTCCTTCTTCTCTCTCTCTCCCTTTCCTTCTGTTTTCCCTTAAACCTCTCCCCTCGACCCTCTTTTGGGTGTTTTTTTTTATGAGTGTAAGAAGAGATGGGAGAGGGGGGAGTAAGGTCGGGAGGGGGTAAGTAGAGAGGGGTAGGGCAAGGGAAGGGGGTATGGGTGGGGGCTTGTGGTAGGGGTAGGGGTAGGGGTGCGAGAAAATGGAATGGGGAGGGGCGCTAGGGGGAAGAGGTTGTAAAACAGGGTATTAATCTTGAAGGTTGTTTTTCGGAGGGACGGGGAGGGAGGGAAGTGGGGGTAGGGGTACGGGCCCCCTAGTGCTTCCTCCGCTGGATAATGCCTATAATTTTTCGTGATGTATAACGAATTTCGAAGGGGACGCTGCCACGGCGGCAACACATACAAAAAAGGGAGAGAAAACTTTAGCACTTTGTCATTTCTGAATATATATTTCATCAGTGGTGGAGCCTTTCTCCATCTCCCCCTCATTTCCCTCGCTTTCTCCCCCTCTCTCTCCTTTTCCTCTCTCTCTCTCTCTTCCCTTCCATCCCCCTTTTTCCCTCTCCTTCCTTTCTATTTCCGCTCACCCCTAATTTACTCCCTCACCACTCCCTTCCGTCCCCCCTCCCTTTCCCTTCCCTTTCCTTTGCCACCCGCTCGCGCCCCTACACTTCTCCGTCACTCCCACTTCCGTTATTCCTTCTTTTCGTCTTTGCTTTTTTCCATCCCTCCCTCATTTTCTCGACGGAGGAAGAATTATTCCTCCGTCCTTCTCTCTGTCTCTTCCTTCTCTCCTTCCCTCACTCTCATTCTCCCTCCCCTCCTCATTTTCTTCCTTCCTTCCCTCCGTCCTCTCCTCCCCTCCCTCCCTCCCCTCCTCCTCCTCCTTCTCCTCCTCCTCCTCCTCCTCCTCCTCCTCCTCCCTCCTCCTCCTCCTCCATCTCACCTTCCTTCCCGCCTTCCGTCATTTCCTCGACGGGGGAAGAACTCTGTCCGGTGGAGTTTTGACGTCAAGGCAATCCCTCTCCCTGGCCTGGCCGCCCGATCGCCCGCGTTTCTCTCCCATCGGGCGAGGTCTCGGCGAAAAACGCCCAAGCTCATAACGCGTGATGAAATGCCAAAGGAAAGGAAAGGAAAGAAAGAAAGAAAAAAATGAAGTAAAAAAGCGGGCTGAGAGTAAGACTGATTTTAAAGGAGAGGTGGATTTTAAAGGTGGAGGGGAATGGTGTTTTTTTTTTTTTTTTTTTTTTGTTATTTCGATTGAGAAAGGAGGGAGGGAGGGAGGGAGAAAAGAAAAGTGGGAAGGGGAGAAG